>PVIH01007116.1:17347-40595 GCA_004025045.1 Sigmodon hispidus
GTGTGTTTCTTGTAGGCAACAGAAGGATGGCTTCTGTTGTTGTATCCATCTTGTTAGTGTGTGACATTTTATAGGAGAGTTGAGACCATTGATATTAAGGGAAATTAGTGACCATTGATTCATATTTCCTGCCATTTTTGGTGGCAACTTGTTTGTATTTCCTTTCTCTAGGGTATTCTTCTGTGGACTTATTGATTGTGTGTGATTTCTTGTATGTATCTGAGGTCCTTAGGTTGGAGTTTTCCCTCTAGTACTCTCTGTAGTGCTGGGTTGGTGGATAGATATTCTTTCAGTCTGACTTTGTTGTGAAATACCCTGTTTACTCCATCTACGGTGATTGATAATTTTGCAGGGTATAGTATTCTAGTTTGGCATCCATGCTGTTTTAGCGTCTGTATAACTTCTGACCAAGCCCTTCTAGCTTTCATCATTTCCATTGAATAGTCAGGCGTTATTCTGATGGGTCTGACTTTATATGTGAGTTGGTCCTTTTCTTTTGAAGCTCTAAAAATGTTTTCTTTGTTCTGTATATTTTGTGGCTTGATTTTAATGTGGCACACTGACTTTTTCGGGGGGTCATATCTATTTGGTGTTCTGTAAGCTTCTTGTATCTTTATAGGCATTTCCTTCTTCAGGTTTGGGAAGTTTTCTTCTATGATTTTATTGAAAACATTATCTGTGCCTTTGAGCTGGTATTCTTCTCCTTCTATTCCTATTATTCTCAAATTAGGTCTTTTCTTGGTGTCCCAGATTTCCTGAACATTTTGAGTTATGGCTTTTTTAGTTTTACTATTTTCTTTGACTGATATATCTATTTGAGCTACCGAGTCTTCCACTTCAGAGATTCTATGTTCCATCTCTTGAACTCTGTTTGTTATACTTGTATCTGTGGTTCCAGCTTTTTTCTTCAGATTTTCTATTTTTCCGTCTTTGCCTCATTTTGTGCCTTTTTTATTGCTTCAATTTCAGCCTTTAGTTCCTGGCATGTTTCTTTCAAATTCTCTTCGAATTTTTTGTTTGTATTTTCTTCTATTTCTTTAAGGCTATTTTTCATATCTTCTTTAAGAGCTTCAATGATCATCAAGAAGAAATTTTTGGTGTTGCTTCCTTCTGTTTCCTCTTCGTTGCTCAGTTCAGGTCTTGTATTTGTAAAATCGCCACACTCTTCTGGAGTTACCATGTTGTTCTTTGTATTACTGTGTAATTTTTTGCACTGACGTTTGCCCATGGCTTCAGTGATTCAAGATTAGATGGCTCCTGCTCAGTTGTGGCACTTGGGCTTGTGTGCCTCCTGTGACCTCTCTGGTCAGGGTCTGAGTCTGTCCTTCAGAGACCCCAGAAGTTATCTGTTTGCTCAGTTGGAGGTCGAGGTGGGTAGCCGTGCAAATTCCCTCAGCAGCAGCTGTAAGTAAGGTGACAGGCAGACTTTATCTGCTCCTGCTACAGAGTGCGCTGGGACTCTGCAGACAGCACCTGGTCCTGGAAGCGGAACAGAAACTGATGGGAACTCCGCTCTCCCTCCCTGGCTGGGATATAGGTGCTTGGGCCTGGTGACCCCTCCTCACCTCTGGCGGGGTCTGAGTCTGTCCTTCAGGGACCCCAGAAGTTATCTGTTCACTCAGTTGGAGGTCGAGGTGGATAGCCGTGCAAATTCCCTCAGCAGCAGCTGTGGGTATGGTGACAGGCAGACTTTATCTGCCTCTGCTACAGAGTGTGCTGGGACTTACTCTGCAGACAGCACCTGGTCCCCAATTATGTGGAGACAAATTAAAAAAAAATCAAGAGGCTGGAGAGATGGCTCATTAGTTTAAAGCAGAGGCTATTCTTCCAGATAGCCTGAGTTCAATACCTAGCAACCACATAGTATTTTACCAGTATCTGTAATGAGATCTGGTGCCCTTTTCTGGCATGCAGGCATCCATGAACACATAACTCTATACATATTTAAAAATATGAATCACTACACTAACAGTTAGAGCATTGTCTATTTTTATCAATTATGGTTTAACAGTCTCTTAGTTTAAATGTTCACTACTTTGACACAGATAAACAATACTAGGAATCACTTCTTGATGTTTTTGTTGGCAATATAGTAGCATATTTGAAGAATATCAATATTGGAATTTTATTAAAAAGACAAATATCAAAAGAAGGAAGTATATTCTTTTGATTTTTTAATTTATAAATATAATATATGATCTTTTTATTTTTTGTATTTCCTTACTATTTGGTAGCCATTAATCTCACTTTAGAAATTGTTTTTTACTAAGTAGCTAGTCTGAGCTTTCCAGAAGATACATGAACATTTTAGTTCTCATCAACTCAATAAGGACATTTTTATTTCTGTTTTAAAAGACATCTGATTATTAAGTAATTTAATGTTTGTTTTTTAACTTTAAATGATAAAATTATCCACATAAATGAATGGAATTAGAATAAATCATCCTGGTAGAGGAAGCCAGATGCAAAAAGACAAATATAAAATGTAATTGCTATATGTGAATATTAGCTGTTAAGCCAATGATGAGCATGCTACAGTCTATAGACCCACAGATATTAAGTACAATGTAATTAAATAGGTGGAACAAGCAGACCGACCTCCATATAAAATGGAAACAGGATAGATATGAATGGACTAGAGGGGGACTAAAATAATTAAGCAGGGAGGTTAAGGGAATATAGGGACAAAGGAGAGACTGAAAAGAAACAGCTAAAATTAATGGCCATTTGATGGGTAGAATGAAAACCTAATGCAATAGAACTTTTCTGTAATATATATATATATATATATATATATATATATATGATTTAAATGGATTTAACAAATTATGAAAGAGAAAGAGCCCTAACTAGATGTCAACAAATAAAGCTTCCAGTCCAAGAAATAGTGATATATCATTGTATTTTTGCTTAAAGGGGTCTCATGGGAAACACGCAAACAATCCAACCTATTGCCAAGACTGTAGGTTGTTCTCCACAAAATTTGGCAAGTTCCTATTGCTAAAGAAAAAACACAGCTCATTGAACATGGATAACCTAAGCTAGTAAATATGAAGATCTTTTATCTCTACAAGATAGTGTTCTTGCTATGAGAAGGTATTTGTATTAGAGTTCTAAGGAGACACAAAACTAATGGAATGAATCTATTGACAGATTATAGATAGATAGATAGATAGATAGATAGATAGATAGATAGATAGAGATAGATGGATAAATTATAGATAGGCAGATAGATAATGATATGGGATCTCTTTATGTATGCTGTGAATACAATTGGTTAATAAAGGGACTGTTTTGGCCTACGACAATGCAGCTTGAAGCCAGGAAGAATTCCAAGCTTAGAAAAAAAAACAAAGAAATGAAGAGTCACATAGAGATTCTGCAAGATCCCTCATAGAGAAGGCAAGATGTAAAAGCAAAGGTAAGCCATGAGCTATGTGACAAGACAAAAACTAGTAAAAATAGGTTGAGTTAAGTTGTAAGAACTAGCACACAATAAACCTGAGCCATAGGTTAATCCATTTGTAATTAATATAAGCCTCTGAAGAATTGTTTTATAAACAATGGCTGTGAAACTAGGTGGGAAAGTTTTCTCCAGATTGTGGGCCAAGATAGGTCAGTAATTTCTGGTTACATAGATAAATACTGATGAGAGATAGACATGGACAGATGATAGATAGATAGATAGATAGATAGATAGATAGATAGATAGATAGACAGACAGATAGACAGACAGATAGATGATAGATAGATAGATAGATAGATAGATAGATAGATATAAATAGATATTGGAATTTATTGAAATGATTTATAGGTTACAGCCCAACAATAGCTAGCTATGAATGGAAAGTCCAAGAATCTAATAGTATCTAAGTCCCATTAGGCTGGTTGTCTCAGTCCTCTGTACATACTGAAATCCCCAAGAAAAAGGCTCCAATGCCAGTGAAGGAATGGATGTGCTGAGAAAGTGACAGTAAGCAGGAAAAAAAACCCTTCCTTCTTTCATAGTCTTTACACAGCTTTCAGAAAACAGTATGGTGCAAATTAAATCTTTCTTCCTGTCTCAAGATCCAGATCAGAACCATGCTATTTTCCTGCCTCAAGATCTATTTAACAAGTGTGACTTTCATTTTTGGCTTGTGGTACATTCTAAATATAGTCAAGTTTACAACCAAGAACCATCACAATCCACCACTTGTCAACTTGACACAAAATCATATCTCTTTATATTATGATTAATTTCTAAATGAAAACAATAATCAGGTCATATTAATGCCTAAGCATAAAACATGCTATATAGTTTACCAGCACATAAATATGCCTAATAATATAACTATTCCTTGTACAACTGCAAGCACATTATAAATTTAGAATGACAATCTCAATACATAGAGAACTGAAGAAACTATAGCCCAAAACCCTTAATAATCCAATTAAATAATGGGGTTCACAACTGAAAAGGGAATTCTCAGCAGAAGAATTACAAATTTTGTAAGTCACTTGAAAAAATGCTCAACATATTTAACCACCAGAGAAATGCAAAGCAAAACAACTTTGAATTACCACCTTACACCTCTCTGAATGGATAAGATTAAAAACACAGATGACAGCCTATGCTGAAGAGAATGCGGAGTGAGACTCCTTCATTGTCGGTGGGAGTATAAACTTGTTCAGCCACTTTAGAATGCAGTATGGAAGTATCTCAGTAAACCGCAAATCAATCTCCCTAAGGATCCAGCAATACCACTATTGAGCATATTCCCTAAAGATGCATATTCACACCCCCAAAACATTAGCTCAACTATGTTCATAGCAGCATTATTCATAATAGCAAGAACCTGGAAACAACCTAGATGTCCCTCAACTGAAGAATGGATTAACAAACTGTGGTACATCTACACAATGGAGTACTACTCAGGAGTAAGAAAAAATGATATCCTAAAATTTGCAGACAAATGGATGGACTTGGAGAATATGCTCCTGAACGAGGTATCACAAACCCAGAAAGATAAGAAGGGGATTAGTGGACTTTAAACAAAATCATTTTTATTTCATTGAAAGAGGATGGATAAATAAAATGATTTAAAACACACACACAAAAAAAAAAAAGAAAAAAAAGAAAAAAAAAACTTCTGGTCTGATTGTAGAAGGGTTGCTTAGCAGAATTTGTCGTGGCCATAGTGTATCAGAGGGCATTAGCTGTGGCCTAGTGTGATTTCTTCATCTGTATATGAGCTTAATCTGGCTTGAGGTACATTAGATTTTATTTTGTATGTTTCACATATTTTAGAGAAAATAGAAGTTTTATTACTGAATGGGATTTTTTAGCTATTCTGCATGTTTTACTTTTTATATAAAGGTTGATATTGACTTTCAAAAAACAGTAAAAAGATATCCTCAATGCTGTATCTTTTTAAAGAAATTTCAATACAAATGTGTTTTATATAGTAAAAAAGAAATGAAAAAATCCATTTATTTTAAAAATGCATTTGCATGAATCTATTAAAACACTTTGAAAAATTGACATAAGTATTTTGTTTTTCAATTGTCTGTATTCATATATAAAATAAAAACTGATTAACAGATAAATAAATAAATAAATAAATAAATAAATAAATAAATTTAGAATAAGTGTCAGTGTCAGGTGGGGAACATTCTTCTGGTATTTCAAATATACATATGAAAATCATTATTATTCCCTTAATATGTTAAAGAAATTGAAAGAAAACACAAATATCTGTGCAAATGCATTCTTTACAAAATAAAACAGAAGCACTCTTGTCACATATAATCATTTTTAAAACTGACCACATGACTTTAGATGATATTTAAAAGTACTGATTCTGAATTTTTCCACCCTCTATATGTATCTTAGCAGGTCTTGACTCTTTTCCTGGATGAATAGCCTTTACCTTTATTCATGAAGTGTCTGTGCACTTTGCCATCTTGCCTGGATAAGGCTGTTGTAGTTCCCATTAACTTTAATCAAAGGTACAGTAGCACCAAAAGAACCCCTAAAGGATCCTCAGCACATAATCCTTCTTATCTCCATGGAAGAGAGGCAATTCAGTTTCTCCATGGTATTCTGGATCTTATCATCCCTCCTAACACAGTTATTTCTTTCTTAGCATGCTGTTTAAGGGCATTAAAAGCTCAAAGTGATGAGGGGAAAGTCTGTGCTTCCAGTTCAATGGAATGATTGTTATGGCTCCTGGAAGGGGCAGTGTTCTACATGTTTCCAAAAAAGAAATGTAAACACTAACCCAGCTACAAACCCTTTGGTTTACAATGGTGTCCTGTCTACATGATATGCTTGTTCAGTTGTGCAAAGCTTGTGTGAGTGACCAACCAATATCTGATTTGACTTAAGACACAATCCAGGAGATGAATCTCACAGTAGACACTACTTGGGTGACCAAGAACCAGAGACTAGATAGCCTAGACACCTGGGGAAAAATCAGGAAAATAGCAATAAAATAAATCCTGATTATACTCATAGGAGTTATACTGCTATACTCATAGACTGGTATCCTGACAAGATATCATCAGAGAAGGTTTCATCTGCAGCACATAAAAACAAAAACAGAGATTCACAGCCATACAATATACAAAGAGTAGAGAAACCTTGGAACACCATCTCTAAATGGAATGTCTCCATCAAATCTTTTCCTTCAGGGTTCAGGAAACCCTGCTGAAACAAAGGCAGAATGTAATAGAAAAGAGGATAAAAGACTGAAAGAAAGCAAGGTCTTCTAAATCAACAGGACCATTGCACATATAAACTCACAGAGACTGTGGCAGCATATATAAGGCCTGTTCAGATGTGTACCAGATAGGGTCCTAGACCTGAAAGGAAAAGAGGACACTTGCCTGCAGTCCTATCCTAAAAATATTTTTTAAATTTATAACCACTTACAAATGAATATATAGTATTTTATCCAGGACTGTCTCACTGGGGAAAAAAACTACTCTTAAGAATATGTCACATGCCCAGCTACAGACAGCCAACAGGAAATTAGCTCAATAGCATCTTTGTAGTTTCCTTGTCTCATAACGTCATGTCAAACCTTTTTTACTTTTTAAAAACAATTTCTTTATTTATATTTTATTTTTAAAATTTTGCTTGTTTATTTTTTAATCTCTTTTTTTTACCCTATAGGTTTTTTGTACATATATATTATAGTTTTCAATTTTGTGGGTTTATGGAAGTCCAGAATGTGTAAAACAAGTGGATCTCTGTAACTATGTTTCTTATGCATTGTCTTAAATTTTTCCCTCTGTATTTTGTTGCTGCTGTTGTTTTGTCTTATTCTAATATGTTTGTTTACATTTTGTTATATTTATTATGCTGTTATTCCTTAGAAGCCTATTTGTTTTGTAATGAGAGACAGAAAAATGGTAGATCAGAATGAAAGTGGAGGTCATGTGAAGAGGAGTTGGGGGAGAACCTATAAACAAAATATATTATATAAGAAAATCATTTTTCAATAAAAGAAATAAAGGAAGAAAAGATAAAAATAAGAAATGAAGACATCCAAGTATCTTCATTTATATATATTATAATTGTTAGAATTTTGTACATGAAAAAGATGAAACATTCAGTGCCAGGTGCCATTGGAGTTTTATTCAGAGGGGTTTGGATATCTGGAGAAGGATGGGGGAGAAGAAAGAAAGGGTGAGGAGAAGAGAACAGAGAAAAAATGAATCACTGCCACATGTTAATCCTCTTTAAAGGAATGGGGTGAGCATGCAGAGGGGTTCAGGGGCGTGCCGAGGCAGAGCTGCACCTGGGGGCACACTCTGTGGGTGGGGGCATGGCCACGACATGGTGATGTCTGAGACACATGGCTATGCCCATGGGACAAGCTCGAGCCATGTCTACAACACACCAACAATAGTTCTACATAAGAGAGGCTAAAAAGTCCATCAGAGTGGCAAAACATAATAAACTCACAAGATCCAGTACTTTCCCATATTTGAATGACATACATTCTGAGAAAAAAAATAGTTGAAACAGTCCCATTCACAAATGCAGAGGGGAAATTATCCCCCTAAGGGAAATGTTAGGGCCCAGCAACACTCAGTAGCACACTTTTTTCAACAGCCCCACATCTATTCCAGTAATGCCACACCTCCTAATATTTTCTTCCCTGTGAGCCTATGAGAGACATTTTTTTTCAAATTACCACATCTCATTCCCTGCCCCCCACAGGCTTGTAGTCATATCATGATTCATAAATGCATTAGGCCCAACTATAACAGTCTCAAGGTCTAAAGTCTCATTTGAGGCTCATAGTAATCTTTTAACTAAAATCCCTATAAAGTTAAAATGAAAAAAAACAAATAATGGCAAATATATAAATTACCATTCTGTAAGTGAGAAAAAGGAATATAATGAGGAAATACTGGATCAAAGCAAGACTGAAAACCACCTAGGAAAACTCTAAACTCTATATCTTCATGTCTAATGTCAAAGCACTCTTCAGATCTCCAACTCATTTCAGCTTTGTTGAATGCAAGCAATATACTTCTCTCTCTTGGGCTGGTTTCCTCTTCTAAGCTTTCCTTGGCAGATTTCCTACAACTCTGGTATCTCCAACATTTTTTGGCATCTCCAAGACAATTCAGGATTCACCTTCACAGCTTCACACCATGTCTCTCTAGGCCTTGATGAAGTAACAATCTGACACATGTCTGGCCTTAGCAGCTTTCCTTAGTCATTGAAGATTCTGTAACCCCTTTCTTCTATTCTTGACTATTAAGCCATGGTGAACCACATGGCCAAATCTGCCAAGTTCTCTTGTTTCCTGGACCTAAAACATGTCCCCCATTTTTCTATTACATATTTAACAGCTTGCTGTTTTTATTGGTTTCCATCACTGCTAAGCTTGTGTATCCTGGGACCACCAATCTATAGACCATGCTATACTCTAACTATGAAATCTTCCTGTTTCTGTCTCCCCAGTGCTGGAATCAAAGGTGTGTGCTACCATACCCAGCCATAAACTTTATTTTAACTCCTTTTTACAAGTTGAAAGTTTAGCTAACTGGGATCTTGCCCTGAGGTCACCATTTCCTTTATTCCACTTAGCACTAGGCTTTTCTTTAATCTCTTCTTAGACACAAGATTTAGTTCCATTCCACTTCTTGGTCCTCCTTTTCTTCTTGAACTGTGTATTTCTAACTTTTCCTTGCTCAGCTTGCTCCTTTGCATTGTACATCTTCTTAAGAATGAAAACTAATAACTACTGTTAAACATTTTGGATTTTTTTTTTGGCCAGAACAACTAATTCAAAATTCTTCACTTTAGCCTCATGCAGATTTTTTGGACATTGGCAAAAATAGCACTTTCTTCACCAAAATATCACAGAATGCAGGCCACATGCTAAAGTTCTCTGAAACCCCTTGAGACAAGTCTTCACAGTTCAAATCATCCTTGACACCACACTCTTCCTTGTTTCTACTATTATGGCCTATTAAAGGCCCACTTATGGCATTCAATTACTTTTCCTATCAGAAGTTCTCAATCCTCCAAACAAAAACATTGTCAGGCCTATCACAACAATACCCCAGTACCTGGTACCAATTTCTGTCTTAGTTAGTGTTTCTATTGTTGCAAAGGGATACATGAACAAAACAAGTCTTATAAAGGAAAGTATGTAGTTGTGGCTGGCTTATGATTCAAATTTTAGTCCATTGTCATCAGGGTAGTAAGCAATGCAGCATGCAGAAATATGTGGTAATGGAAAAGTAGCAGAGAGTTCTACATTTGTATTTAAAGGCAGTAGGAAGGTACAATGAGCTACACTCGGCCTGGCTTAAGCATGTGAAGCCTCAAAGTCAACCCTCTCACACAATTCTTCCTACCATGCTACACATACTCCAGCAATGTCATACCTTCAAGTAGTGCCAATCACTCCATGCCTATGGGGGCAATTTTCTTTCAAGCCATCAGAACATAAATACAGGCATAAATAAAAAAAAATTATTCACCAAAACCAAGTTAACTTTATCCCTCTAATACAGGGATAGTTCCAGTTCCGGGACCAGGTGCTGTCTTCAGAGCATGTACCCATGCACTCTGTAGCAAACAGAGAAAAACTCTGACTGCCACGGTCCCCCCAGCTGCTGCTGAGGAATTTGCATGGCCGGCACCCCAACTCCAAATGGCCAAACAGAGAAATATTGAAGACTGGAAATTCAGTGCCCTGCCCAGAGCAGAGGAAGAGATTGAGAAGAACTTTTCCTCAGAGGTGACAGGAGGCACACAAGCCCAAGTGCCACAACTGACCAGGAGCCACCTAATCGTGAAGCACTGAAGCAATGGGCAAATGCCAGTGCAAAAATTTATATAATAATATAAAGAACAACAAGGTAACTCCACAAGAAAGTGGCAATCCTACAAATGCAGGACCTGAACTGAGCAATGAAGAGGAAACAGAAGGAAGCAACACCAAAAATTTCTTTTTGATGATCATCGAAGCTCTCAAAGAAGACATGAAAAACAGCCTTAAAGAAATAGAAGAAAATACAAACAAAAAATTTGAAGAGATCTTTGAAAGAAACATGCCAGGAACTAAAAGCTGAAATGACAGCAATAAAAAGGCACAAAATGAGACAAAGACAGAAATAGAAAATCTGAAGAAAAAAGCTGGAACCACAGATACAAGCATAACAAGCAGAATTCAAGAGATGGAAGATAGAATTTCTGAAGTGGAAGACTCAGTAGCTCAAATAGATATATCAGTCAAAGAAAATAGTACAACTAAAAAAGCCATAACTCAAAATGTTCAGGAAATCTGGGACACCATGAAAAGACCTAATTTGAGAATAATAGGAATAGAAGGAGAAGAATACCAGCTCAAAGGCACAGATAATGTTTTCAATAAAATCATAGAAGAAAACTTCCCAAACCTGAAGAAGGAAATGCCTATAAAGATACAAGAAGCTTACAGAACACCAAATAGATAAGATCCCCCAAAAAAAGTCAGCCCACCACATTATAATCAAGCCACAAAACATACAGAACAAAGAAAAACTTTTAAGAGCTGCAAAAGAAAAGGGCTAACTTACCTATAAAGGAAGACCCATCAGAATAAAACCTGACTATTCAATGGAAATTATGAAAGCTAGAAGGGATTGGTCAGAAGTTATACAGACACTAAAAGAACATGGCTGCCAAACTAGACTACTTTACCCTGCAAATTATCAATCACCATAGATGGAGTAAACAAGATATTTCATGAAAAAGTCAGACTGAAATGATATCTGTCTACCAATCCAATGCTACAGAGAGTATTAGAGGGAAAACTCCAACCTAAGGACCCCAGATACACCCATGAAACCACAAACAATAATTCCAGAGAAAGTAAATACAAGCAAGTTACCACCAAAAATGGCAGGAAATATGAATCAATGGTCACTAATTTCCCTTAATATCATTGGTCTCAACTCTCCTATAAAACGTCACACATTAACAAGATGGATACAACAACAGATGCCATCCTACTGTTGCCTAAAAGAAACACACCTCAACCGCAAGGACAGACACAGGCTTAGAATAAAGGGTTAGGAAAAGTTTTTCCAGTCCTAAGAAACAAGCAGGGGTTGCAATCCTAATATCTAACAAAGTAGACTTTAAGCTAAAAGCAATTAAAAGGGACCAAGATGATCACTACTTATTCATCACAGGAAAAATTGGTCAAGAGGAGATTTCAATCTTAAATATTTATGCCCCTAATATAAGGGCACCTACTTATATAAAAGAAACACAGCTAAAGCTCGAATCCCACATCAATACTCACCCCCTTAAAGTGGGAAACTTCAATACCCCACTTTCAACCCTGGATAGATCAACCATACAGAGTCTCAACAGAGAAATAAGGAGTCTAAAAGAGGTTATGATGCAAATGGATTTAATAGATATCTACAGAAGCTTCCACCCAAAAGCAAAGGAATATACATATTTCTCAGCTCCTCATGGACCTTTCTCCAAAAATGACCAGATAGTTGGTCATAAAGCAAATATCAACAGATACAAAAAAATGGAAATAATCCCTTGTAACATATCGGACCACCAGGGCCTATAGCTCAACAACTTCAAAAATCAAAGAAAGCCTGCCAACTCATGGAAACTAAACACTCAGCTGAACCATCTCTGGGTCAAGGAAGAAATTAAGAAAGAAATCAAAGTCTTCCTAGAATTTAATGAAAATGAATCCACAATATATTCAAACTTGTAGGACACAATGAAAGCAGTCTTAAGAGGAAATCCATAGTGTTGGATGCCTACATGAAAAACCTAGAGAAATCCCACACTAGAGACCTAACAACTCAGCTGAAAGCCTTAGAACAATTAGAAGCGAACTCACATAGAAGGAGTAGAGAGCAGGAAATAATCAAACTTAAAGCTGAAATCAATACAATTGAACCAAAAAGAGCAATACAAAGACTGAATGAATCTAAGAGTTGGTTTTTTGAAAAGGTAACAAGATATATAAGCCCTTAGCCAAACTAATCAAAAAATAGACACAGAGTGTCAAATCAAGAAATTCAGAAATGAAAAGGGGGACATAACGACAGACCCTCAGAAAATACAGAGAATTACCAGATCATATTTTGAAAATCTGTATTCCACAAAAGTGGAAAACCTAGAAGAAATGGACAGCTTTCTGGACAGGTACCACCTACCAAAATAAAATGAAGATGAGATTAATTACCTAAACAGGCCTATAACCCTTAAGGAAATTGAAGCTGTCATTAAAAACCTCCCCAAATATAAAAGCCCTGGTCCAGATGGTTTCAGTGCCAAATTCTACCAGACATTCAAAGAAGAATTACTACCATTACTCCTCTAACTATTTCACATAGTAGAAACTGAAGGAATATTGCCAAATTCCTTTTATGAGGCCACAATTACTCTAATACCCAAGCCACTCAAAGGCACAGCAAAGAAGGAGAATTATAGACCAATTTCCCTCATGAATATTGATGCGAAAATTCTGAACAAAATTTTGGCAAACCGTATACAACAATGTATAAAAGATATCATCCACCATGACCAAGTAGGCTTCATCTCAGAAATGCAGGGCTGGTTCAACATACGAAAAACTGTAAATGTTATCCATCATATTAACAAACTAAAGGAGCAAAACCACATGATCATATCTTTAGATGCGGAAAAAGCCTTTGACAAAATCCAAAACTCCTTTATGATTAAAGCCCTGGAGAGATCAGGAATACAGGGAGACTACCTAAATATAATAAAGGCGATTTAGAAGAAGCCTACAGCCAATATCAAACTTAATGGAGAAAAACTCAAAGCAATCCCACTAAAATCAGGAACTAGACAAGGATGTCCTCTCTCCCCTTATCTATTCAATATAGTTCTCGAAGTTTTAGGTAAAGCAATAAGGGAACAAAAAGAGACTAAGGGCATACAAATTGGAAAAGAAGAAGTGAAGCTATCTCTATTTGCAGATGATATGATTATATACAGAAGTGACCCACAAAATTCTTCCAAAGAATTGCTACAGCTCATAAACACCTTCAGCAATGTAGCAGGATAAAAGATTAACTCAAAGAAATCAGTAGCCCATCTATATACTAAAGATAGAAGATCTGAAAAAGAAATAAGGGAAACATTACCCTTCATAATAGCTGCAAATAGTATTAAATACCTTGGAGTAACTATAACAAAAGAAGTAACAGACCTATTTGACAAAAATTTTAAATCACTGAAGAAAGATATTGAAGAGGATATCAGAAAATGGAAAGCTCTCCCATGTTCCTGGATTGATAGGATCAACATAGTAAAAATGGCAATTCTACCAAAGGCAATCTACAGATTCAATGCACTGCCCATCAAAATTCCAACACAATATTTTTTGGACCTTGAAAGAACAATACTCAATTTCATTTGGAATAACAGGAAAACCAGGATTGCCAAAACAATTTTACTCAACAAAAGAACCTATGGACTTATTACCATCCCTGACTTCAAGCTATACTATAGAGCTACAGTAATAAAAACAGCCTGGTACTGGCATAAAATAGACTTGTGGACCAATGGAATAGAATTGAGGATCCAGACATTAACCCAAAAACCTATGAACACATGACCTTTGACAAAGAGGCCCAAAACATTCAATGGAAAATGATAGTATATTTAACAAATGTTGTTGGCATAGCTGGATGGAACTGTGTAGAAAAATGCAAATAGATCCGAGCTTGTCACCCTGCACAAAACTCAAATCCAAATGGATCAAGACGTCAATATAAACCCAGCCACTTTGAACTTGATAGAAAAGAAAGTGGGAAATACATTTCTACAAATATGCACATGCGACCACTTCCTAAATATAACACCAGTGGCACAAACACTAAGACCAACAATCAATAAGTGGAATCTCCTGAAGCTAAGAACCTTCTGTAAAGCCAAGGACACTGTCAATAGGATAAAACGACAGCCTACAGAATGGGAAAAAATTTTCACCAACCCTACAAGTGATAGAGGACTTATCTCTAAGATATATGAAGAGCTCAAAAATCTAGAGCCCCAAAACTTGAATAACCCAATCAAAAAATGGCGTTGAGAGATCTAAAAAGGGAATTCTCAGCAGAGGAATTACAAATGGCTGAAAGGCACCTGAAAACGTGCTCATCATCTTTAGCCATCAGAGAAATGCAAATCAAAACAACTTTGAGATACCACCTAACATCTGTTATATTGGCTAAGATAAAAGGCACTGATGACAGCCTATGTTGGAGAGGATGTGGAGCAAGGGGAACACTCCTCCACTGCTGGTGGGAGTGTAAACTTGTTCAGCCACTTTGGAACGCAGTATGGTGGTTTCTCAGAAAATTTAGAATCAATCTCCCTAAGGACCCAGCAATACCACTTCTGGGTGTATACCCTAATGATGCACAGTCATACTCCAAAGGCATTAGCTCAACTATGTTCATAGCAGCATTATTTGTAACAGCAAGAACCTGTAAACAACCTAGATGTCCATCAACTGAAGAATGGATTGTCAAACTGTGGTACATCTACACAATGGAGTACTACTAAGCAGTAAGAAAAAATGATTTCCTAAAATTTGCAGGCAAATGGATGGAGTTGGAGAATATTCTCCTGAATCAGGTATCACAAACTCAGAAAGATAAGCAGGGGATGTACTCACTCATTAGTGGTCTCTAAACAAACAAACAAGAAAAAAGCCAAGCATGCTCAAGCTGCATACCACAACCCCTGAACAGCTTGGGATCAAAAATACCCTGGACTGACTCTTCAGATCCCACTCCACCTAGAGGAACACCTGACTCACTCTTGAGGGAGGGGGGACAGAACTGGATCTGCCAGGAGTGGAGACTGAACTAAGCAATATTGTGTCAGTGGGACCTTGGGACTGTTTGCTGCCTGCCCAGGGAGGGGATTGGGAGTTGTGGAGAAGAAAAAATGATCTGATGTGGTGGGAGGGGGAAGGGACCTTGAATAATGATATACAGGGATTGAAAGCATGACTTCTTTGTTCATTAATAATAATAATAATAATAATAAGTATACAGAAAAAAGAGAATGCATTTTATTGATGCATGTGGTAATGTTAGGTCCACTATTGGAGAAAGTGTGCTAAATTTAAACTGTCATGAGTGTCATTTGATGTATCATTGTTGTATCCCTTGTGAATTTACTGAATTAAAAAAGAATATTTAAGTGTAAAAAAATAAATAAAATCAGGAACAAGAAAAAAATACAGGGATAATTCCAACTATGCAAGTTAATAAATGTAGCAAACCAAACCACATAAATAGATGTAAGGACAAAGAACACATGATAATATCAATAGATACAGAAAAGTTCTTTGATTGAATCCAATTTGTCTTTATGATAAAAGTCTTAGAAAAATTAGGACTAAAGAGAACATTCAACAGCATAATAAAAACTCTATGAGAAAACCACAGCAACCATCTTCCTAAATGAAGAGAGAAATTAAATCATTGATACTGAAGTCACTATTTTTCAATAATGTTCTTTAAACATTTGAAGCAATAAGGTGAGAGAAAAGAAGTAAAGGGATACAAATAGGAAAAGAAGTCAAACCATCACTATTTGCAGATAACATGATCTTATATATGAGAGCCCAAAATTCTATCAGAAAATTTCTCTACTGGAAATTATAAACAAATTCAGCAACACAGTAAGATATAGTACCAACTTACCAAAATTAAGAGCTTTTCTATGCACCATCAACAAAAATTCAGAGAAAAATATCATAAATATACTCCCATACACAAAAGCCTTGGAGAAGATAAAATATAGAGAGGTAAACAAGGAGATAAAAGATTTATATAAATAACTCTATAACTAGCTCTATAAATAAACTTTGAATTTCTAAAGAAAGATTAAAAAGATACTACTTATGAAAAAATTTCATTTTCTTGATTTATAAAATTAATTTTTTGAGACTATTCTATCATTTCCAGATTCAATGAGATCTCAATCAAAAGTCTCATTCTTCACAAAAAATCCCAAAATTAACATAGAATCATAAAAGGCCACAGTTGTCTAAACCAATCCTGAATAAAAAGAGCAACCATAGAGGGGTTACCATAGTAATAAAAACAATCTGAGACAGCATAAAACAGAACTGTAGACAAGTAAATGATAATTAAAGAGACAATCATTAGTAAGAACAGCTACAGCCATTTAATATCCAAACAAGAAGCCAAAAAACAATGCACTGGAGAAAATATATCATCATCTTCAACAAATGTTATTGAAGAAAGTAGATGCCTACATTTCATGAATGCAATTGGGCTCATATCTATCACATTGTACAAAAGCTAATTCTAAATAGATCAAAGACCTAAGTGTCAAACCTGAAACTGCTAGAAGAAACCTTAGTTAATATATGGCGCAGGACAGAGAGGTAGGGGAGACTTTCTGAATAGAGACCATTTCCCCAGAAATTGAAGCCAACAATTTGCAATGAGACCTTATAATACTCAAAAACTTCTGCTAAGCTACAGAAGCAGATGATGCCCAAATTTATAAGAATATTTCCTAGCTAGATATCTGAGAATTAATATCCAGAATATATAAGGAACTCATAAAACAAAGTCAAAAAATATGAATGACTCACCCCAAAATGGGCTTGCAACAAGAATTCTGAAACAGAATTTATAAAAGAACAAATACAGTTTGCTAATAAACCTCTCAAAAATGTTAATTACCCCTAACAATTAGTGAAACACAAATCAAAACAATGCTGATACTTCATCTTACCTAGTCAGAATGAGAAACAACATTTGACTAAAGAGTGCTAGAGAACCCTCATGCCTTTTGGTGGAACTGCAAACTGGTCCAGTTACTCTGGAAGCCAGTGTACGAAACATCCAAAAAAACAAAATAAATCTAACATATTATATATAAAAATTCTGAAAAAGGCAAAAGCATCATGTTGTAGTCTACCTTAAATTACATATACATTGGTATATGCATATATAGCTTAAGTGAACTCAACTTACCTGGGTTAAAAATGCTTTTCTTCAAGGGCCATAGACTATCAATAGCAGGCCCAAAACCATGAATGAAAAGTCTCCTTTTGAATTGTTGGTCATGGTTGTCCAAGACACTTTGAAACAGTATTATTTTGCTTAGATATTCATCAACCAAAAAGAATGTAAAACACTACTTCTGAAGATACTATGTACTTCAGACACAGGATCCAGAAGACATGGATCTGATCTGAAAGCCTAGTCTGTGATGATTAGTTCTTTTATCTTATCATAATGTATCACTCAAGTGTCCGAGAGAGTGGGACAACAAATAGTCCTACTCAATTAAGATGCCTATGAATCACAACAATGAGGAGCATGACATCATGACCCTAAAAGTAAAATAGTAATGTGTGTACCTGGACAGTAAGTAGCAGTTCACTAACTAATTGGACCTAAGTCCTCCTCAACAAGAGAAAAATCATGTTTATTGCTGGAAACTTGCCAACTACCTAAGGTTATTGAAGTTACAAATCTTTGAGGAGAGCCTACAACTACAATGCACTAAACCAGGTTCATTCCTAACGACCCTCTAAAGATTGATCCCTATACTCAAAGATAAGCATAATTATTACTCTCATCAAGAAAATTCTCTTTGTAACACAGGAAGACCATTAGAGAGAGCCAAAACTGACCAAAATGTAGGGAACAATCATTTGGTACCCAGTCCCAACTGAAAACAATTCCTTCACCTTTGGCTCAGGTTCATTGGAGGGAAAGGAGAAAAACCACAGGAGGCAGAGGTGCAAGAAGTTTGCCATGATATTGTCTCTTAGAAATGTTAGAGTGTCTATACTCATGAAGTCTCACCAACACAGTTGCCTACAATATCTGAAAGATGATGACACTAATGGACATGTGAACATGGAAGGATAAATAAAAATGAATATGAAAGCTCATAGGACCTGAATGTAAGAAAAAGGACTATGTGCAACTGGGGGATGTTCAGAGTATAAAAAAAATGGGTCTTCCTAGGATAGAGACCCGTAAAGTTTATTGTGGTGGTTTGAACCAAAATGCTCCACAAAGGATCAGAGATTGCAATGATTCTTCACCAGGAGGTGAAATTACTTGAAAATAGTAGGAAATGTGGCCAGGTTAAAGAAAGTTAGTTACTGAGGGTAGGTTTTGAATTTGCAAAAAGCCCATTTTTTATTTTAATGTAAAAAAATTTATCTTCTAAAAAAATAACATAAACTAGAGTCACAATAAAAAATATGTAACAATGCCATTGTGTAGAATGAGTAATGTTGAGATCAAATAATGAGCAGGAGACCATATTAAATACAATTTGCAGATTCCGAGCTGATCAGTAGTTGTAGTTTGCAACTTGGGTGTACTTTACTTGGTTTTAAAAAGTCCACTAATGAGTGATTACATTCCCTGCATACCTTTCTGGGTTTGTGATACCTCACTCAGGAGGAAATTCTCCAAAACCATACATTTGCCTGCAAATTTTAGTACATCAATTTTTCTTACTGCACTGTAGTACTTCATTGTGTAAATGTAACACATTGCTAAGCCATTATTCAGTTGAGGGGCATCTAGGTTGTTGCAAGGTTCTTGCTATTACAAATAATGCTGTTATGGATATAGTTGAGCTAATGCCTTTGGGGTGCAAATGTGAATATTTAGGGTATATATACAATAGTAGTATTACTGGATCCTTGGGAAGATTGATTCCAAGTATTCAGAGAAAGCGCCATACTGCATTCCAGAGTGGATGAACAAGCTTACACTCCCACCAACAATTGAGGAGTCTTTCCCTTGCTCCAAAACCTTTCTAGCATAGACTGGCATCTGTGTGTTTTATCTTAGCCAATCTAGCCAATCTGACAGGTAAAAGGTGGTATCTCAAAGTTGTTTTGATTTGCATTTCTCTGGTAGCTAAAGATGTTGGGTACTTTTTTCAAGTGACTTTCAGTCATTTGTAATTCTTCTGCTAAAGCAATAAGAGAATGAAAAGAGATTAAGGGGATACAAATCGGCAAAGAAGAAGTGAAACTCTCTCTATTTGCAGATGATATGATTGTATATATAAGTGGTCCACAAAATTCTACCAAGGAACTTATACAGCTGATCATCAGTGTAGCAGAATACAAGATTAAGTCAAAGAAATCAATAGCCCCCCAATATACTAAACATAAAAGGACTAAAAAAGAAACATAACCCAATATAATAGCTTCAAATAGCATGAAATACCTTGGAGTAACAATGACTAAAGAAGTAACAGAACTACTTGACAAAAACTTTAAATCATTGAAGAAAGAAAATGAAGAGGATATCAGAATATGAAAAGATCTCCCATGTTTCTGGATAGGTAGGGTCAACATAGTAGAAATGGCAACTCTACCAAAAGCAATCTACAGATTCAATGCGTTTCCCATCAAAATCCCAACACAATCTTTTACAGACATTGAAAGAACAATACTCAATTTCATTTGGAATAAAAGGAAAGCCAAGATTGCCAAAACAATTTTTCTCAATAAATGAACTTAGGAGGCATCACCATCCTTGACTTCAAGTTATACTATACAGCTACAGTAGTTAAAACAGTCGGGTACTGGCATAAAAACAGACTTGTGGATCAATGGAATAGTACTGAAGATCCCAACATTAACCCAAAAACCTATGAACACCTGATCTTTGACAAAGAGGCCCAAAATATTCAATGGAAAAAAGATAGTATCTATAACAAATGTTGTTGGCATAGCTGGATGGCAGTGTGTAGAAAAATGCAAATAGGTCCAAGCCTGTCGTCCTGCACAAAACTCAAATCCAAGGGGATCAAAGACCTCAACATAAACCCAGCCTCACTGAACTTGATAGAAAAGAAAGTGGGAAATACCCTCCAACAAATTGGCACAGGCGACCACACCCTAAACATAACACCAGTAGCACAGACACTAAGATAAACAATCAATAAGTGGGATCTCCTGAAACTGAGAAGCTTCCGTAAATCCAAGGATATTGTCCTTAAGACAAAACGACAGGCTACAGAATGGGAAAAGATTTTTACCAACCCTACAACCCTATTTTAGATCAATCCTCTAAAATATATAGATAACTCAAGAAACTAGATCCCAAAACCTTGAATAACCTAATCAAAAAATGGGGTTCAGAACTAAAAAGGGTATTCTCAGCAGAAAAATTACAAATGGCTGAAATGCACTTGAAAAAGTGCTCAACGTCTTTAGCCATCAGAGTAATGCAAATCAAAACAACTTTGAGATACTACCTTCCACCTGTCAGATTGGCTAAGATAAAAGATACAGTGAACAGCCAATGCCGGAGAGGTTGCAGAGCAAGGGGAACACTCCTCCTTTGTTGGTGGGAATGTAAATTTGTTCACCTACTCTGGAATGCAATATGGAGGTTTCTCAGAAAACCTTGAATCAATCTCCCTAAAGATCCAGCAATACCACCACTGGGCATATATCCTAAAGATGCATATTCACAATCCAAAGACAATAGCTGAATGATGTTCATAGCAGCATTATTTGTAATAACAAGAACCTGGAAACAACCTAGATGGCCCTTAACTGAAGAATGGATTAACAAACTGTGATACATATACACAATGGAGTACTAGTCAGTGGTATGAATAAATGATATCTTTAAATTTGCAGGCAAATGGATGGGAATGTAGAATATCCTCCTGAGTGAGGTAGCACAAAGGAAGAGAGATAAGCAGGGGATGTACTCACTCATTAATGGACTTTAAACAAGAATATAAGAATGTCCAAGCTGCAAACCATAACCACTGTACAGATTGAGATCTGAAACAACTTGGATGGTCACCTTGGAGCCCATTGCCTCCAGAGGAACACCTGAATCAGTCTTGATGTTGGGACGAGGAAAGCATGTCTTCCTGGATTGGATGCTGAACTAAGCAATCTTGGTACCATGGGACCTTGGGACCTCCTGTCCTTGCTGGGGAGGAGATAATATGATGGGGAAAAGAGTTAGTAATGGGGAGGAGCAGGAGGGGGAAGGGAGTCTGAACAAGGAGATACATGGATAAAAAATATGACTTTATTCATAAAAAATAATAAATAAATAAATGGTGATATACACAAATAAAGTAGCCATAAATAGATAAAGTAGTAAAGATAAACAAAGTAGTGGAGTCCATCCTTCAAATTTGAAAGCAAATAACATCATGCATTAATCATAATAAATATATAGGGCCATGAAATTTCTTTGGGAATGTAGAAATAAAAAGCATGCATACAAAACCAATTGATTGAACAAAGACAATATTGTCAGTCAGTGAAGAAAAATTTTCATTTTAAAGTTCTAAGACAACTTAAACCACACAAGCATAAAACTGAACTTCTGCAATGTATAAAATATGTAATTTTTTTTACTATATAAGAACATCATTTATATTTATTTTTTTCCTTCTTTATTTTGTATTTAACAAAAAAAAACAGTAAAAAGAATTTAAAAATGCCGAAGAGTTAGCAATAACTATACGGAGGATAAGAATCATAAGCAAATATGTAATTTAAAGTTGACAAAGAATATAAACACTTGAGTTAAACTTTTAAGAAATTTCATAGGAAACCAAATGGGAAATCATCTTAATCTTAGATCTAAAATTAAAACTGTCATAATCTCAGGTCTATCAGTTGGTTTTCTGGCTTGAACCAGAACACATCAATATCAACGAAATGTAAAATTGTACTTATAAAAACATCAAAGAGTTCAGAAAGCACAAATATTAAAAACTTGAAAAGCACAACCAAAAAATCAGAGGGAACATTTGCAAGCCATATAGCTTATAAGGAGCAAATATATAAAGAACAAAGTAATATCACCAACCAATCAAATTAAGTAGTTTAGTTAATTTTATTATTCTTTAAGAGATTTTATTGCTTGTTTGTTTACTGGTGGGGGGAATTGATTGGTTAATGTTAAATTTTGAGAAAAGGTTTTAATTAGTCACAAAGGTAACCTGCAACTCAGGGTTCTCATGTTTCTTCCTCCTGAGGGCTAGAATTACAGCCTTACACTGATATATTGAGCTATGCTAGATATTGCATTGGCAATTAATTAGCAAATCTTAAGTTTATAATACATAAGAATGTAAGTATAAATTACCCTCACTTAGAATATATGTATTATAAGACAGTATTATATTAGAATGATTATGGAAGCACTAAGTGAAGATTTCTGTGACAATATTTTAATGATTCTCATTTTATAAAAAAGTCAGGATATACAAAGATAGAAACTGTGACTACTTTATTCATAATAAATAAATAAATAAAGGAAAGTCGATAGTGCTTCTTAAATATTTACAAAGATATGTCTCAAGAAAGGAAATGGACAATATTGTAAAGAAATTCTGAGTATTTCTTTGCTATTATAGAAATTGTTTTATTATTTTAATATTCCTTAAACTAAGATGGAGTAGAGCAAGTAGTCATTTTTGAAGGCAATGACTTTTTAAGGGGCATTTTGAAATAGCTAGCCAGATTTCAAACTTGAAACTTAAGATACTGGTGAAATTCATTTACAAGTATATTTCAACTTGAATAAAAATTGTTTCTTATTGATTGTTGGTCTTAGTGCCTGTGCCACTGGTGTTATATTTAGGAAGTGGTAGCCTGTGCCAATTTGTAGAAGTGTATTTCCCACTTTCTTTTCTAACAAGTTCAAAGTGGTTGGGGTTAAGTTGAGG
>PVIH01007116.1:47729-103954 GCA_004025045.1 Sigmodon hispidus
GTAAAAAGAATTTAAAATGTGGAAGAGTTAACAATAACTATATAGAGGATAAGAATGATAAGCATGGCTTATCAAGGGTAGACATACAAATAAGATTGCTACACCTATATTTTCTTTGTGTTCATCTTTCCCTCTGAATTTTTTTTTTCCATCCCTGTATATCCTTATTCAAGGTCTCTTCCCCCTCCCAACACATCTGAAGATATGAAAAAAAACATCTTCAATTCTAATCAATGAATAGATATTTGTCATTTTTTTCAATCTTAGTATCACCATTATTAATAGAAAACAGATCCATTGAAATGCATTTTGTCATCACCTTGTTAAAAATTATTATATATCACATCAATTTATTTCATTATGACAGGATAAAAATTGATATTATATGTTATGTTCCTTCATCCTATAGAAATTTAATGAAATCAAATGAAGTTAAACACCAGTTTTTTCTCTTAATCTACGTTTTACAATAAGAGCTAAATAGTAGCAATAATTATTTTTAACTTAAAGGACTTAAGATAACTTAAATGTATTCCCTGAAAATCTTCCTTAACTACACTGCTCTGAAAATTTTATAAATATGAATAATAGGTAAGTAGATTCTGACTGGTATGCAAAGCTAAAGGCTAAATCCAGGCTTAATGTGCTTTTGATAAGGTAACTGCATCAAATGATAAAGGTTATTCACATATATATATAAGCTTGATAAAACTTGAGCTCTCACTGGAACTGGTGATTTGAGTCTTTTATCAAAGATTTTTAATGCAAGTAGTATGAAATTCATGAAGTAAGGTAAACTAAATTGGAATCATAAAAACTCATATTTTTAATATTTTCAACTTCCTCTATAGTGTCATTTCTCTATTAATTTTAATAATTTTCTATTTTTTCTGATTCTTTTGCTTTATTTCCCCCTAGGTCTTGCATTCCAAACCATTTTTGATTAAATACACATATTTTCCTGCTATGGTATATTTATTCATATTATTCCTGAGGAAAGGCTGAATATTCTCCTCTCAGGTCTGTGAAAAATTCATTTACTATGAAAGTTTATAATTGAGTTTATATTTCTGTCTCACCCACTAAAAGATGAACTCATTAATACATTTAAATTTTAAAGAGAAAAAAAGATTGATTCTTTGCTGAGAGGTTAAATGAATATACAACAGACAAAGCTAGTAAATACAATAATGTCTACTCGGGACTATGTTAGAAAGGAAAAATTCAACATTTCTGACTACATAATTCTAAAGAAAATTAGTAAATAAATTTCTGAAGATTGGTTTTTAAATGACTAGGCACAAAAACTATTTAATTAAAATATTATAGTTATCTGAAATATTGAAAATTATCTCATTTCTTATAGGTTTTCAAACATTCCATGCAGAATGAGGTAGTTCACTAAACTGTGTCACTTGAACCATTGACTCCATCACTTATGAATATCTATATGGAGTAACGCATACACTAAGAATCAAATATAACTTAAATGTGGAATTTGGACCAGCAGATGTTAAAAACATTGCTCAGTTTCCTAATTATTTGCATTTTCTTCCTGAATTACATGAGACTACAGTGGTCCTCTTCTTGGAATTATATAGCTTTATATCTAAATGATTTGGGATTCCCTAAAAGAAAATTATCTATCTGGTGGTGAATTACTTACAGCCAGAAATAACATAAAATTGTGTGTTCCCTGAAACAAACTGAGACATTTTAATCAGAATTTTCAACAGCAAGATTTAACTTAAAATTCCTCAAACCAAAGTTTTCTTAGTGGTCATATTTTTCTTATATTCAGTTTTTATGTATTTTTTTTATTCATCTTTTCTTTAATTTGTAATTGATATAACCTTCTATAGCTGTTACTTCATGAGTATTAGAAGGTCATTATTGGATCAAACATATTATGAATACTGAATTTTCAAATTTACACTAAAATGGTTTGGTCATTCAGAAAACAATCCCATTGTCCTCAATATACTCTGTAAAAGTAATTCAAGATTTTTACAAGTAGCACTATGTCAAATTCCCCTGAAAAAGCAGTGCACATACCTCAACAAGGGCAATTGTTATAGTGCCTTGTTCTTTCCATATTTTTTAATCTCATGGTAGAATTGTTTACATATGGTTCCCTTGCAGTACATCTTTGCTAGGATTAGAAAGAATGAATGATTAGGAGTTCTCAGACTTAATACTGCACAGTGAATATTTATTTACAATCTTCTTTGAAGATTTTGCAGTGTAGTATGATGATTTACTGTTCATAATAATGAAGTAACAGCTTCATTTCTTTGGGAACTACTGCATTTAATTTTTGAGAAAAGATTTCTTCCATCTTCCATTGGTATGCAACCAGAATTATGTTTGCCAGTGAAATAATTTTCATTGTCTCGTACAAGATTTTTTCAATATGTTCTGAGTTGTGTGACACAAGGAGCTCTTTCACGATGCATCAAAAGCAAAAGCTGAAAAATGTATACTTGAAGTGGTTCAGTGTCTGTTTTTCTTTCTCTAGTTTCAGTTCATAAACACAGTGAGTTTCTTATTATACATAGTGCCTCTTTTCTAGACCTTTCCAACAATTCTATTTTTATTTTTCTTTTCATGGTAAAACTTAGTTGTTATTTGTAAAAATTACCACAATGCTCAAGATAATGCACCTTCTATATGTCTGAGCTGATATTATAGTATTGAGTTCTATTTAATAAAACTATGCCTAGCATTTTATTGGATCCCTTAGAAGCAACAACTTTTAAAGTCTTTATTGTGAGACTTGTTTCAGAATCTTGCCATAGTTTTAGTCACTCACAACTGACATTCCAATCCCCCTAAGAAGACTGGATTTGCCTTAAAAAGGATATTTAAATATGCAAAGGTGAAGATGACAAGAGAAAGACAAGGAATAAGAAAATAAGGGAAGAAACAATGCATTAAACAGGGCAGGGGAGTCTTTGTGGGGTAAACTTGGTGGACTGCATACCAGAATAAAACTATTAAAATATATTTCCATAAAACCATGCAATGTACAATGACAGCATGAAAGTGTGTTTCAAATATTTTTAAAGGACTGGAACTCTGCAAAGAATTTATTATCCACGCTTAAGCCCAAGCATTTAACAGCTTTCCATTCAGCCATAGAGTTTTCGACCACCAACAATGGGCTTCAACAAAAACAAATGAATAAATAGAGTTAAAAATGTTATTTAGGATTGAATTAGAACTAGAAGCAACTAAAAATGTTTTGTGATATTAGCCAAGGTGTATAACTTTGCAACAAGAACCAAAAGTTTGTATTTTCAATCAACTATGACAATTAGGATGTTAGATAAATGAAGAAAAAATATTAGAAAATTATGTAAAGAAAAGTAATCTGTTTTGAATGTTTGGCATTCATACTTTTTGAATATTGTGAGTAGGCATGGATATGTTTGTGTGTGTCAAGCAGCAGTTCTATGAAAATAATGCCACATTTGAAAAAAAATATGTAGAAAATTTTATGGAACCATTAATATATTCCAATACTCAAAAGTAGCAAAACATATAAAATATCAATAAAAGGAGACACTAAGTTTTAGTTAATGACCTCTCAATTTTCCTTTATACCTAATAAAACTCTGAAAACTCCAAGTGATTTCAACACTACCTTATAATGGATACGTAACTGACTTGCAGCTTAAATGAAGAAAGGTTTCATATATTCATTAGCATAATTCATGTTTCTTTTTAGGCTTAGGTTTTGTAATAATTTTTTATTTATGCATTGATATTGATAAGAAGCAGGAGAAATTACTTGACATGGGTTCAAAGTAATTTGATCAGTAGTGGAGAACAAGATGAGAGTCAAGATTAATAAAACACAAGCAAAAATACACAAACACATACACACAAAACATGTACTTGTATCACCATGACATTGAATTTGAAGCTTCTTGTTGAGACTTTTTGGCAAGTCTAATACTAATTCTTATAACCAAAATACTGCCAAACCTGTTGTCTCTCAGAAGCCTGCTGTTTTCTGAAGGGAGTGGAGCTGGGGGAGAGTGGATGTGAGAGGGAGGAGGCTAGAGAAGTAGAGGGAAGAAAAAATGATTGAATATATTATATGAGAGAAGTATCTACTTTCAATAAAATATAACAAAGCCCAGAAGTGATTATTTCTGCTGGTGCTTTTGTCTTTATGCATGTTTCTAATTTTGCATTAGCTCTTAGAGAACTTTACTCAATATACTTTGATTACATTCATCTTCTCCCTCTATTCCTTCCAAATCAAACCAACTTCCCTACCCAATTTTGTGTCCTGTTTTATTTTCCTCCTTCATCCATCTTACTAATCTATGTGGTTAATCACTATGCTAAGCAGGAGTGGGAAGAACAGAAAATCATTTTTTGTTCCAGTAAAGAATTACTTAATAATAACCAGAATAAAAATATTACAATGGTTCTTAGCTGTCTTTACATTTGTTATCTACATATTATTCATTAATTTATGTTTAAATAAATGAAATGATGGACTATGAGACGGCTCAATGTTTAGGAACAATTGTTACTTTTGAAGAGAATCTGAGTTTCATCCCCAGAACCCACATGGTGGCTCACAATTCTCTGTAACTTTAGTTCCATGGGCATCTGATACCCTCTTCTGGTCTTCATGAACACCAGATATACACATATACATGCATGTTTGCAAATGCTCATACACATAAAATAAAAATAAATGCATATTTTAAAAGTAATAAGAAATCCATGTGTAAACCTAAAGTCATAATTTTCATATTTAGATCATTTAAAAAACATGATCATCACTGTTATTGTCTTATTGTTACATATCATATATTTAGAAGAGATTGCAATATATAATAGGCTATTTAAAATATTCATTTAATAAGATTTAATTAATCCAATGACTGGAACATCCAATAAATAGCAAAAAAAAATCACCAAATTTGTTCCAATAATTTTGATTTTGTTCTGTTTCATTTACTTATGCTATGTGGCTTTTGATCATAGAAGTAATATAACTGTCTTGAAAAACTCTTTTTCATACAAGAGGAAATGGAAGGATCTGCTAGAAAGTAGAAACAAGAAAAGAAAATCCAAGACAAGCAAAATTAGTCACACTAACTGTAATTAGAAGAAAATAAAAGATAGGTTTTTGTTCTATTTAATTTGAGATATATTTTATTCACTCACTTTCTTCATATATTTGTGAATTTGGTCAGGGATATAAATAATGGAAAAATTATTTTGTTTGAAATTACATTTCAAAGAAAAGCCTGCACTGACTCTTTATGTCAATATAAAATTGCCCCCCTTCACTCAAAGGCTCACTTCTTGAAAGCTCATCTACACTTCTTCCTCCTTTCTCAAATAGAACTGGTGGAAATAATGTTTGGAATGTAATTTAGGTTCAAAGAAAACTATTGCATTTATCATGAAATGAAATTCAAAACGGCTCTTAAGGAAGCTCTTTAAATAGCCAGTCAGTAAGAATCCAGGAGAAAAAATGGTGTAGCTGAGCTTTTTAATACCAGTGCTTTTGTAAAATCTGAACTGCATTATTCTTCAGAAATTGCTAATTGCTGTGCTGATACTCCCTGGCAAACAACAGAGGCTGCGTGTTAGAAAACCATCATCTCCCATACTGTGGATGCTCATTGATTCTTTCTTTGACAACATAATGTGATGTAGATAATAAGCTATTGTAGAAAGGAGGGCCTGGCTGGGAGAGTGAGATTATAACTCCTCCCCTTAAGGATATAAAGGAAACAAAGAATAACCCCTTAATCTGCCATACATTACATCTCCATTTATTTCTCCAGGGAATATAAATTATTTACAGCGTAGAAGTTCAGATGCAAATCTTGCCATTCCATGCACAAAACTTCTAGACTTTTATTTGAAAAATTGTAAATGGAGAGCTCCTGTGAAGATGAAAACACCTTATTCCACATTTTTGCACTGTAGGTGTCCTCTTAAATCTTAAAATAATTATCATGATAGAATCCTCTTCAGGTAATGTGCCAATTGGTACAAAAAGGTTCAGCTGGAAAGGAGATAGAAAGTCCTGAGCCTCCTTACAATGATTGTGAGGATCACAAAATGATGTGTCACTATTTGCTTTTTTGTTATCTCTTAATTATTGGTTATTTAAGACAGAATTGCAATGGTGGGTATTGTATTTATCTTCAATTACCTCCATAAGCCAGAAGTTTCTAACATGAAAAAAAAACCCAGCAGATGAGATAGCATAAAGCAAGAAAATATATATTTTGGAAAGAATATACTGAAGATAAAATGATCCTAAGAGGCAATACTGAGGGACTAGTTAGCAATGTTCTCATGCCTTTATGAATCTATCACACTTTTCATTTTATGAATAAGCAATATAAACTACAAACAAAAATAAGATAAAATACTATCTAGGATTGTTTCAAAACATCACAGTATTAGAGTGTGTCTGAGATTTCTGTCAAGCACAAAGGAAATGACAAGCTCCTTCATTCCTTGAACTGATGAGTGCAGGACACAGAACAAGAGATCAAACTTATTCCCAAATTCTTCGAATTAATGAGTATGTAATTACTTATTAATTAATGTAATAGTCAGCTCTTAATTTTGATGAGTCCTATTTTGTTAGATATTGATCATACAACATAAATGAATATAAATATAGAATTATTTAAAATGAGTCTTTAGCCAGACAAAATAATAATTTTGAACATTTATAAATGCTTCTGTTAATATAGTTTGTTTTCATCCACCAATGTTCATAAAATACACATTCCATTGTCTCTTTTATTTACAAAAGCACTGTAGTGAAGCATCTTGACATTCAAAATGTCTTACCCAATTAATTTCCCACATGACAAATGGTGTACAGCAAAAGTCACAGTCATGAGAATGGAAATCTGCCAATTAAATATGGGTGCACTTTTTCCCTTGTTTGGGTGTCACTATGAAGTAAGACAGCTGATCATTATTTAAGATGTATATTTTAACAAAAAGTGACAGTAAAAGTAACAGGCACACATTACACAAAGCCTATGCCTGTTCATTTATTTAGTCAAGTGATAGAACTAAACTAATAACCCAATAAATCCATTAGGTATGTGCATTTCTCATCTGAAATAAGGATGGGCCAGCATACACAGAACAAAATGAAATGTACTAAGCATAAAGGAAAGAGTAAAACTATGTATATTATATATATGTACATATACATTTATATATATACAGGACTACAGACAAAACTAAAATTCATTAAGCATCACTAAAACTGCAGAATTTTAGTTAATTTTACTTCAGAAGAAGCACATTAAGATTACCACTTAATACACATACATTGTTTATTATGTATATACTTTTCAAAACTACTAAATATCATTAGAAATACTAAAACAAAAATATTGCCCCCTATGATGACATATATTTAATAAAAATAGTCCAGAATTTTGGAGGAGGTGTCACCCACCTCTAAGCCATTAAGGTCAGGGAGTGGTGACTCACACCTTTAATCCCAACACTTGGAAGGTACAGAGCTTCTCGATCTTTGTGAGTTCAAGACTAAGCAAAGCCAAGCAGTGCTAGCACAAACATTTAATCCTAGGTCTAGGAAACTTGAATTTAGGAAGTAAAATAGCTGGGTGGGGAAATAAATATAAGACAGAAGAAGGCAGAAGTTCAGCACCTTTCCTTACAGGCCCAGTCAATCTAAGGACTCCTGAAGATGGGGCCTACCTTGTTCTACCTAAAGAGTTAGCTGGGTGAGAACTGGCTGTGATTTGTTTCCTGTATTTCTGATATTTTCAGCTTTTCCACAATATCTGGCTCTGGATTTTATTATAATACTAAATAAGTCTTGTGCAACAGCTCTCAACTTAGCTGAAATACTTATATGTACTAATATACGTATACATAAACTATGAAATTTTATTAAAAACTTGACTTAACATTTTATAAAAAGTATATTTTAAAACTTTAACATGTAAAGAAAAGCTAAGTAATGAGACTTTTACAAACTAATTTTACACAGTACTTGTGAGAATTACCTAGTAGGGAATGTTTACAATTATAACATGCAATAGGACTGAATTGCATGAAAAATTCCAAACTAATAACAGTTCAGACTCATATAGTTTCACTGCTGAAATACATCAAGTCCTTAAAGAAAAAGTAACATGATAGTCAATAAAACATCACATAAATGAATACAAGCAAACACTTTGTCAAACAAGTGTTACTCTACTACCAAAACCAAGTGAAGACAAAACAAAAAAGAAACTATAAACTCATCTCCCTGTTGAACATATATGTAAAAGATCTCATCAAAATACTTGCAAACTAAATTCAAGAACACTTCTGATGTGAGATGTCTTTTTATTCTGTAAATATCATTTGTTAATAAAAAGTATTTAGGCCTCTAAGACATCTTGGAAGTAGGTGGGAAATCTGAACATAAATAAAAGAGAAGGAGGGCAGATCCAGCCAAGCAAAAAGCAAAATATTAAAAAAAATACAGAGTGACTGGGAGGGGTTGGAGGGGGAAGGGAATTTGAACAAGGGGATATATGGATTAAAAAATATGACTTTATTCATAATAAAAGAGACTGAAAAAAAGAAAAAAATTATACCATCTATCAAATCAGCCAGTGCATAAAACCATGCTACAGATAAATGGATGAATACAATCTTTCTTACATGATCTTGGTTTAAATAAAACAATGACATTATAATTTTAAGTAAAGTTTACTGTTTATATATAAATTATAGTTTAAATAAATTTAATACCAAATAAAATAGAAAAGCCACGAGCCATGTGACAAGACAAATTAATAAAAATAAATTAATATACAAGAGCTAGCTAACAATATGCGTAAAGCATACGTCAAACAACATATAATTAATGTAAACATTTAAGTCATTTTTAAAATACTAAGCGACAATAAAGCCACAGACAAGTCCAAACTGAAAGAATATGCCAGGTCAAAAACTCATGCCACACATGTCAAAAAAAAAATTCACTATAATCAACTTGAATGTATTCCAGAGATGTAGGCATGTTTCAACATATAAAAAATCAAAAAATGTTACATAAATACATTCAAAAACAGAAATTGCATGATTATCTCAATATAAGCAGAAGAGCTTTTTACAAAATACAACATTCCTTCATGATAAAATTCTTGAAGAAACTATAAAAAAAGAAACATATCTCAATACAATAAGAGGTTTTATATAATAAACCTACAGATAGAATTATACTAAAACATTCAAGAAGAAACACCTCAGGCATTTTCATTAAAATTAGAAGCAAGACCAGGGTGCTTTCTTTCTCTACTTATTTATTATGATGCTGGAAGTATTAGCTACAGTATTTTATCCTGTCTAAATATAAGCAGTTTTTATTCGAGTAGGAGAGTTCCTGATTGAAGAGGAACTTCTAAGATGAGGATTTAAATGAATCTTTAAATGAATATGCAAGAATAGTCACAAGAAGATCCCATTAAGATATCTAGAACTAACCTCCAATCAAATTCAGTATGCAAGAATTCAAGTGTTAAGTCAATGAACATTCCAACATAGAGATATATTTATGAACCCTCTCCCCTTACTTACAGGTATCCAGGGTAGGAAAACTTGTTTCCTTTAAAGATGTGTGTCACACTCTACTGGATGGCACCACACACATAAGTACATGGACAGCACTAACTGAACTCCATAGGACATAAAAACAAAAATGAGGACACAAATTTGGGAGAAGAAATATAGAAAGTTGATCTGGAAAGAACTGGAAAAGGAATGATGGTGAAAAGTTTTATTTTTAAAAAGAGAATTAATTTATTCAGCTTAAGTACAAATATCAAATTTACTTTTTTACTTTTTCCTCCTTCCTGGTTATAGTTATCATATTGATGTATTTAAGAAAAATTAAAATTATTAACTGGCATTAATTAGGATATAAGTATTCAATAAATATCTATGGTAGTAGAGGATTAAGAAACACAGTGAACAGTTAAATCCAAGGCTAATTTTAAACCCATATATATAAAATATATGAAATCTAGCAATGATAAAAGAAGCAAAAATGACAGAATTAGGGTTGAGAAGATGATTCAATAGACAAAGTATTTTCCGTACCAGCATGAGAATCTGAGTTCTGATCCCTACATAAAATCAGTGTACAGTTATATAGAGTGTATGCATAGTACTTGAGAGCAGGAGTAAAGACAGATGGATACAAGAGGCCCACTGGCTAAAAGATAGGGTGAGTTGCAGGTTCATTTTGAAGAGCATGTCAACAGTGACACAGGGAAAGTCTTAACATAGATCTCTCTTTCAGGTCTCCACATCACATGTACATGCACTGTTTACACACACACACACACACACACACACACACACACACACAAACACACACACACACACACACACACGACGTGGGATGTCTTTCTGTATAGTGTGAGTTATCATTGGATAATAAAAGAACTGGTTTTGGCCTATGCCTATGCCAAGCCAACTTATAGGCAGGCAGGAAATCCAAGAGTAGATAAGGGGAAAAGGGGCTGTGTTAGAAAGAGATTGAGCTGCCCCCAGAGAACAAGATGTAAGGAACACTGGTAAGCCACAGGCCTCATGGCGAGACAGATTAATTAAGGCAGATTAATGGAAATATAAGAGCTAGTAATAAGTCTGCACCATAGACAGAGTATTTAATTAATATAAGCATCTGAGTCATTTGCGGGGAGGGGGGGACTAAGCAGATGCGCATGGGTCCAGGCCTTAGGGCTAGGCCAAACCTTAAAGCTCAGCTTGACTAGAAACTCTTACACACAGATACACACACACACACACACACACACACACACACACACACATATACACGCACTGTTTTTTAAAACAGAAAAAAAATGACTTGGTTTTATTTATTTTATTTCCTTTGTTTTGTTTCTTTGGGATTTTGTTTTTCTGTAGAAGTTAATTTTAGCTTTTATTTTATCATTTGAAAATTTCACACGTACATACAATGTGTTCATATCAACTCTGCCCCATTTTTTGCCCTTCAGTTACTCTATATCCTCACTACCTCCTTTCCATCACAGTTTTATGAGTTCTCTTTTTATTTAATTGTTTTTTTCAGCCAGGCAGTGGTGTCACATGCTGTTAATTCCAGCAATCATAGGGAAAGGCAAGTGGATCTCTGAATTCAGGGCTAGCTTGGTCTACAGGATAAGTTCCAGGACAACCAGGGCCACATAAAGAAACTATGTCTCAAAAAAAAAAAATATATATATATTTTATTTGGTCTTTTTACATCATGCACCCCATCAAACTCAGATATCAGTCCTCTCAGAATCATGCCCACTCTTATGATTTATAAAAACGCCTATTTATGCTGCACATTTACTTACTGGAGCATACTTAAACTCCATGTGGCCAGATACTTAAAGAAAACAAGTCTTTCCTCACCCACACCTCTATGTTGTCTTAAGAATTTTATATGTGATTACTGTATTTATACATTTTCCACCACTTCCTTTTCCCATTTAACTCATCCCATGCCCCTTCCAAATCATGTCCTTCTATTCTTAATTATTGCTACACACACACACACACACACACACACACACACACACACACTGTACATCATACTGATTTCACTTAGTCTTTCCCATATGCAAATATGTTTAGAGCTGACTTCTTGGAATTGGAAAAACTATCCGAGGACTTGTACCTGGAGAAAATGGATTCTCTCTCTCTCTTTTTTCAGTAGCTGGTGGCCACCTATAGCTTTCCTTCTGGGGCCTTAGGAAATTTTCCTATCTGTGTAGGCATGTTTACTTCATTTTGCAGGGTTTTTTTTTAAGAAATAATATAATTGAGATTTCTTGGGTGCTGCTTCCTTGCCTTATATAGCATTATTTTAGCTTTTATTCTTTTCTTAAATATTACATCCCAACCGCAGTTTTCTCTCCCTCCACTCCTGCCTGTCCCTTCCACCACTCCCCTCTCCTCCAAATCAACTCTGCCTTTTCTGTTTCTTAAAAAAAAAAAAAAAAAAAAAACAATCCTTACATCCCATGGATATCCAGTAAACATGGACAGTAAGACTGGTCACAAACCCTCATATCAAATCATAGCTGGTTGAGGCAACCCAGTAGGAGGCAAAGGGTTCCAAGCACAGGACAAGTCAGAGACATCCCCTAATCCCCTACGTCCTTTGTTGTGAGTCCTACAAGAACACCAAGTTACACAACCACAACATGCAGAGAACCTAGCTCAGACCTATGTAGGTTCCCTGGTTGTCACATTAGAGTCTGTCAGTTCCAGTGAGCCCTGCTTAGTTGATTCTTTGGGCCCTGTTCTCCTGATGTGATGGATCCCTCTGGCTCCTGAAATCCTTCCCACCTCTTCTGCCAGGTTTCCTATCTGTTCCTGTCAATTTCTGGATAGCACCCCTCTGATGACAATTGGACTTAGGCACCAATATTTAAGAATAGTGTAAGACATTGGGAATCAGCATCGACATTTTTTGCCTGTCATTTTTGGTTCTATCCTGTGTCTCTTGGCTGTCCTGCCTCTGGTTACCAGTGCTCGAGACAGTGTCAGGAGTAGGCTCCTTTGCATGGCATGGACCTCATGGATTAGTCACTCCCACAAGTTTTGGTCTCTCAAAGCTCCAGAACAACTTCCAGGCACAAATGATTGGTCAAAGGTTTTGTGCCTGAATTGATGTCCCAATCCCACTGTTAGAAGCCTTTCCTGGTTATAGAAGATGGCTAGTTCAGGCTCCATATAACCCTAGGAGGCTTCAATAAGGTCACTCTCATAGATTCCAGGGAGTTTCTACTATAGTAGGTTTCCTTGTCCCCAAAATGTTCCCTAATTCCCATACCCAGTACTTTTTATGTCCACCTGTCCCACCATCACTCCAATCCACCCACAAAATCTATTTCAATTCTTCTATTCCATGGAGATCCTTTAGTCCTAGTTCTTGCAGCTAGCATGTTGATCTTCTGATGTTTACAGTCTTTGTGCCATCTCTTCCAAAATGTTTCCTGAGACTTAAGTATAGGAACTGGGTTAAAGATGAATCAACTGAGGATAAACAGCCTAAAGTCATTTATTTGCTGCTTTTGACTAGTTGTGGATCTCTGGGGCCTTTTAACTGCCATAAAAACCTGCTTCTTTTATGAGGGGTGAAAGCTATACTTATCTGTGGAGACCAAGATAAATATTTAGAATTCAGTTAGGAATTATATATAAAACTTGTTCTTATGTTTTATCTCCCATAAATGGAACACTACATTGTAATTAAATTTTCCATAAACAATTCATTACAAATGCTGATTGGCCTACTATCAAAATAAAAATTGAATAAATTTACTTATTTCTTATTTTTCACTACCAATTTAGCCAAAACAATCTTTTAGATTATTGCAAAAACCTCTTTGGGGCTGTTTTTACTGTACACCACATGAACAACTGCAATTAACATTCAAAAACATAAATACATTAATTAGACTGAAATTTTCTCTATAAGTTTATGTGTATAAGAATTAAACTGGCAAAGCAAAATGAAAGAATTAAAAACTAAGATCGACGTCAATGATGGGACAGACTTTTATTGGTCTGAAAGTGATACCTGATAGCCTGGGGATAGGAGCACTGTCTGCTTTTCAAAGAACCAGGATTCAATTCCCAGCACCCTCATGGCAACTCACAACTGTCTATAACTCCTGTTTTAGGTTCCTGGAGATCTGACACCTTCATACCAATGCACATAAATAAAGCTAAATGAATAAATTTCAAAAAAGACCAAGTATCACAATATCCAAAGATGCAGCAGAACTCCCTGTCCAGAGTTTGAGAGGGGTTTTGTGATTAAGAGTAGGAAACGAGAAGGGTATGCACTTGCAAGACCCAGAAACTGTTTTTCTGAATAAAGTGCCTTTTGAAATTGCACATAAGATATAAGTCAAATTGCCTGTTTTAGTATGTTCCTGTTTAGTATGTTTTCTGCATTGCTATGCACAGGTCTTGATATTGTAGAACCACAAGATTCTGGTGATGCCATATTTTTCTTTATACTGTTATATGTATTTCTGTACTGGAGTCTGCCCATTGCTTCCTTGGTTCACTGCAGGATTTGTCTTAATCTCAGAGAGTAGATTTTGATGTAATCTGCTCTGGGTGTGTCTGTGTCTCAGGAAGAAGCCTGACTTGGTCCAATCTGGGTTCTTGGTCTGCTTGGAGGTAGTGAATTCTGTGTCACGGTGACCCCTTTTAGTCCACTAAGAGCTTACACACTGTGGGACTCAGGTGACCACTTTTGATCCAGTAGGTGCTGAGAAACTGTGGGTCTCAGATAACTGTTCTTGAACCAATAGGAACTGAGAAACTCTCTTAGTCTCTTTGTCACTTAGTCTCTTAGTTAGATGTGGGCCAGGGGTCTATGGGTTGCTTTCATGAAACGGATCTAAACCCTCCAAATGTAGATGACAGTTGAATGGTGTGGGCAGTTTGGGGAGCCTCTTGCAGTCGGACCAGAGTTTATTCCTGGTGCATAAATTGGCTTCTAGGAGCCTAGTCCTTACAGCTGAACACTACTCAGCCTTGATACTAGGGGTAGGGACTCAGTCCTACCTCAACTGAATATGCCAGACAGAACTGACACACCTTGACAGTCTTTGCTCTCTCCAGGGGGAAGGATGGGGAAATGGGTGGGGAGAAGATGGGGGAGGCCTAGGTAGGAAGGAGCAGTGGTGGGTATAGCAAAAAAAAATTTTAATAAAAAAATACTTTCTCGAAAGAGTAAAACTACCATGTTCTTGTTGGAAATAAAGAGAAGTGAAAGTAAGAACCTCTCTTATCAGAGCTGCTATTCCAGGCAAACCTGCCAAACAAGCAGGATGACTTTAAAGGACCTGGTCTCTTCTCTGAAGAAGATGAAGCATGACTCACCTGCTGACTATTCTTAGCCTGAAGGGCATCTCCAAGCTGCTGCTAGTGCACTGAGGGCGTAGGTGAGTATCATCCCTCCCTCAGGGCACCTCCAGACTTGTATCTACCTCTTCTCTTTTAATGATGTGGGGAAGAATGAACATGGAAGGTCTCTCTGCCATAAAGTGTTTCCATTGAAATAAACCCAGCCTTGAACATGCTTCTGCACCTTCCTGTTCTCTTAGTCTCAGGAATATTCTTGTTAGTCTTTCAAGCTTCACATCCAAATATTTTAGACTATGAAAATAATGAATCATAAACCCATGATTTAAACATGATTGAGAATTCTAACACTGAAAAAAATGTAAATTATAATAATGACATCAGGAGTAATGAGGACATTCAACATCTTTGGGGTTGAAATGATATTTGATGTGTGTAAACCAAAACATATGTAACTGGAAATTTGATATTAGACATATGCCTAAATCTAGTAATCCCCAAGTTCAGTAGTTTGCACACTTCAAAGCAATGAATCAGGTAACTGAAATTAAAAAAAAAAGACCATATTTCTGTATCTAAAGATGTATGTATAAGAACAATTGAACTTTGGGGTTTTTATCTCTTATACTTTTTTTTTAAATGTTTTATAAATCTGTCTATGTTTATATTTTTCTTTATTTTATTGAAAATTTCAAACAACATGTTTTGATCATGTTCTACAGCTGTTCCATTATCAAGTGATCCTTTCCTGCCTACTCAAAAAAAGAAACAAAATCTATATATCAAATTCTACATCTCAGTTTTAAAGACAGGTAGCAACTTTGTACCTCTCCTTTGTCTTAGTTAGAATTTCTATTGCTATGAAGAGACACTGTGACCATAGCAACTCTAATAAAGAAAAATGTTTAATTTGGTTGGAGTCTTACAATTTCAGAGGTTCCATACATTATCATCATGGTAGGATATGGTGTTGGAGAAGGAGCTGAGTGTCCTAAATCTTACAAGCAATAGGAAATGGATTAAAACATTGGGTGATATCTTGAGCAGGAGAAACCTTAAAGTCCACCCCCACAATGACACACATACTTGAAGGCCACACCTAATCCATTCAACCACAGCTCCTAATATTGCCACACCCAATGAGCTTTTGGGGGTCAATTGTTTTACAACTACCACACACCTGTTGTCAACTCTTCTTTGTCTCTGCCTCAATTCTCTGGGGTCTATTCAGATCCTAGTAGCATACCAGCACTTGCACTGCTGCAGAGCATCTTAGCTGTTCTTTCTAGGAGATCTCAATTCCCTATTGTCAGCTCCAATACCTAGAAACATCGTTGTAGCTGGGACCTCTAGTGCACACAACAGGCAGAATGTAAGAAACATTTTTTGCCAGGCAGCCCACAGACACCAGACACTTCTATGAGCTATAAAAGAAAACAGAACCCAAGAAATGTTATATCCACACAGTAAAGACAAGAGCAGGTATCAGCATCTAAAATTACAATACTCACAAGCCCAGATGTATAGACACCAGCATAAAATGCAATCAATAATAGGCAGGACAATATATTTGCACTAGAACCAAGGAATCCTACCACAGTAATACCCTGAAAAATGCAATATAGCTGAAACATAAAGTAAAGACTTCAATGTAGCTATTTAGAATATACTTAAGAACCTTAAAGATATGACTAAATTTGTTACTAAAATCTATGAAAACAGAAAGCAGAGTGAAATGAAGAAAATAGTTCAAGACATAAAAAGAGAATAGAATCACCAAAGAAAACATAAAACCTGGGGTTAAAATATGTTCCTCTTGGCACATAATAATCAAAACACTATACATACAACACAAAGAAATATTAAAAGCTGCAAGAAAAAGGCCATGTAACATGTAAAGGCACACCTATTAGAATGACACCTGATATTTCAACAGAGGCTCTAAAAGCCAGAAGGACCTGAATCGATGTTCTTTAAAGTCTAAGAGACTACAGATGCTAGCCCAAACTATAATATTCAGAAAAACTTTCAATCACAAAAGATGGAAAAAGACATTCCACAATAAACCCAAATTTAAGCAGTTTGTTTCTACAAATTCAGCTTGAAAGAAGATGCTAGAAGTAAAACACCAACCTAAAGAGATAAAACACAAGAAATATATAATCTTAGACCAGCAAATAAAAAGAGGGGTGAGAACATAACAAAAAGACCAAAATAACAAAAATCAACAAACCATTGATAACTCTCAACACCAATGGTCTCAGTGCTCCAATAAAAAAAAAAAAGAAATACACAATAAAATTAGATTTGAAAAAAAGGACTTTCTTCTGTATTCAAGAAACACACCTTGCTTCTTTGGGGTTGTAGATTGTAGCCTGGTTATCCTTTGTTTCCAGTTCAGCTGAAGAGAAGGAGGAGGGATTACATGAGCAAAGGGGTCAAAATCATGATGGGAAAACCGACAGAGACAGCTGACCCAAGCTACTGGGAGCTCACTGATTCTGGACTGACAGCTGGGGAGCCTGATGGGTCTGAATTAGGCACTCAGAATGTGAAGGACAGTGTTTGGCTTGAACAGTGGGACCAGGGCCCTCTGGCAGTGGGACCAGAATTTATCTCTAGTGCATGAACTGGCTTTTTGGAGCCCATTCTCTATGAGAGGGATACCATGCTCAGACTTGATACTGTAGGGAGGGGGTTTGATACTATCTCAACTTGATATCACAGACTTTGTTTACTCCCCATGGGAGGTCTTAACCTCTGTGAGAAGTGGATAGGGGGTGGGGGAGAGAGGAAGCTCAAGGGTGAGTGAGAAACAAGGCAGGAAAAGAAAGGAAACTGTGAATGGTATATAAAATGAAAAAAAATCGCTTTTTGTGCTCACATGAAGACTTTATTAGAGTGAGCGGAGAGGAGAGAGAAAGAGAAAGGGAAGACAGAGATAAAAAGAGAGAGTGCTTTCAAAGGTATGCCTTATCTCATGAAGGGAGAGGAGTGTTAAAGAAGGCTGAATATCAGGACACTGGGTGGGTCAGGTTATTACTTATTGGCCAGGACTCCAGAGGGTAGATCAGAATATAAACATTCCTCCATTTGTGATTTTAGAAAAAGATAAGTTATGGATAGCAAGTGGGAGAAGTAGGGGCACAGAATTCTCCTACTTCCTGCTGAGTTGAGACAAAGTAGGGAAGGCAAGGTTGGGAGTCACACAAAGCAGGAGGTGAGTAGAGAGACATTGTTAGCTGTCATCCTGGAGACCTTGGGCATCTGTTTCTTGAGGGAGCTGAGAAGGCAGGATTGCTTCTTGCTTTGTGAACATCCAGGGATCTCCAAGCTCATTGAAGTCAGAGGTCTTATGGCAACAACATCAGTCTTTGTCTACCAGGATCAGAAAATCTGATAGTAAGAGTTAGGAACTTGTGGGTAGAACCATCCTGCCTTGTCAAGGCAAGAGTGAGGCAATGAATTCACCAGAGTCCTGTTGTCTACCATCTGAAGAAGGTATTGGCAACAGCCAAGGTGTAGGGCAATTTTAATACAATGAATGGTGTTGCTACTCTGGAGCAAGTTCTAGGTGGATTCTTCTATGCCTATTGATCTTCTTGGAGGAGACACATGATGCAGTCTGGAGCAAGCATGTCTCTCTATCATGAAAAGCTTTTTAACTAAATATTTTAAATGTCATATTCTGCAAATCTCTGAGAATTTGAGAACTGCCTATTAGGTATGAATGACTATCAACCTGTGTTCCCTAACAGGTGTTACTGTTAGCAGATTTCATGTTTAAATTCTCTAGAAGCTTAGTGTTGAACATTTGGCAAAGACATAGGTGTAAATCTCTTAGTTGTATTTTGTTAATCTGAACAGATCCTTTTACATTTCTATTACTGTACTGAGTGTATTCTCTACAGTTTACCAAAGTTATCAAAGACAAGGAGGCTAAACACACATTTGTAAGCCCAACTAAACCTTGAGTAAGGAAGGACATTTTTTTAAACCATTGGTAACAATTATATAGAAATAATAATTATTTAAGGCTATATAATACCTCCTTGGTTCTATACAAAGAAGGTCTAGTGTCTTATCTTATTGCAGAACCATTTTAATTAATAAATTTACCAGTTGGCAACATTGGACTAGGGAGTTTCCTTTGACTTAGACTTTTATCTTTTTTCAAGTACAGGGATGATATATTATCTTCTATAATTGTCTCAAGCTGAAAGGGGTCATTGTTATCAGAGCTCAAAAATGCTGAAAGGCCAGTCAAAGGTAAAGAAGGAATGCTGGCAATGGGGTACTTATTAGACATGTGGTTGTCTGAACTAATTGTAGAGACAATAGGCAATTATGTTGGCTGGACCTGTCAAACTTGTTTTTAGCAAGTCCAAAGATTATGTCATTTGGAACAAGTTGAAGAAGCAACTGGTGCTTGAATGTGTCTGCCAGCCGAGTGGACACCCTCTGAAAAGGTAGCCCCAATAAGCTATCATTTGTAAGTTGCATTGATCCTGGTGCTTTCTTTTTTTAAACAATGAGACTGTTCAACCACACCCCTGCCAGAGGCCATCAATGCAGAAGTGAAGCACTATCTCATTTAACTGTTTTCTAGCCTTGAACTCTTGTATACAATGACATTTTTTTAAGTCCACTAATGAGTAAGTACATCCCCTGCTTCTCTTTCAGCATTTGTGTTATCTCGCTCAGGAGGTTATTCTCCAAATCCATACGTTTGCCTACAAATTTTATGATATCATTTTTTATTACTGCTGAGTAGTACTCCATTGTGTAGATGTACCATAGTTGGTTAAGTAGATGTACTATAGTTTGTTAATCCATTCTTCAGTTGAGGGGCATCTAGGTTGTTTAAAGGTTCTTGCTATTACAAATAATGCTACTATAACCAAAGTTGAGCTAATGTTTTTGGGGTGCTAGTAGTATTGCTGGATCCTTGGGGAGATTGCTACCCAGTTTTTAAAGAACCCTCTATACTGCATTCCAGAGTGGCTGAGCAAGTTTACAATTCCCACCAACAATGGAAATGTTCTACTCTCTCCACATCCCCTCCAGCATAGGCTGTCATCTGTGTTTTTAATCTTATCCATTCTGACTGGTATAAGGTGATATCTCAAAGTTCTTCTGATTTGCATTTCTCTTATAGCTAATGATGGTGAGCACTTTTTCATGTGCCTTTCACCATTTGTAATTTTTCTGCTGAGAATTCTCATTTTAGTCCTGAACACCATTTTTAATTAGGTTATTTAGAGCTCTGGGCTCTAGTTTCTTGAGCCCAGAAAGATCAATATTCTATCACTTCTAGGGTTGGTGAAAATCTTTTCCCATTCTGTAGTTGTGCCTCTCAAGTGGGCTGTGTTAAAGAGACTGAGTGGTATATGGGATTAAATTACAAAATGGCATGTTTACTGCATGTAATTTAAGATGCAACAAGGCTGGTTCCTGAGCCTCATCAATGTAAGCAACAAGCTGCTTATGGTGAATTTAAGATTTCTGTTTTCATAGGCAAAAGGGAAGAGAGGCAAAGATGGCTTCTTAGTGGTGCTGTTTTCTTTGATCATCTCTGATTGCTGAAGTTAAGCAGAGGCTTGGCTTTTTAAAGAGAGATTTCCTGAATCAGCCCTAGAGGCAAAACACTAGTGATCCTTTTAAGAGGTCCTGCTGCCAAATACTTAACTAGAGTTAATGAACAGTAGACAGTAGTGCTTTACTTGGTGATTATATAGACCCTAAAATCCCCCCAGAGTGGTAATTGTGAGTCCTACCAGTACCTCAGCTAAAAAGCTTCAGCTAGACCAGAAGCTGAGTGGAGTCAGCCAGACACTATAGTGAAGCCTTTAATCTTTAGCCACACCTTGGCAAATTAAGGTGTGGTCAGAAACAGAAAGAAATAAAGGAAGCTAGGTAGAGTCAGCCTCCCTAGTGAAGCTTTTAATCCTTAGCTACACATTGGCAGATTAAAGGTATGGTCAGAAAAAGAAAGAAATAAAAGAAACTGGGTGGAGGCAGCCACCTCAGCCAAGCAAAGTTGTGGTCAGAAACAGAAAAAGATAAGAAATAAGAGATATACAGTAAAGATAGATTCAAAAAAAATCTACATGGTTTAGAGTGTATTTAAAAAATATATGTAGGCTTCAGAGAGAAAAGAAAAAGTCCTTTAAAAAATAGAATTAAAAAATAGTAATAAACTGCTCAAATTGGAAAATACAAGGAGTGTCTGAATACTATATGCTATTGTCTTGTCTTTAAGATTTTTGACTGAAAATGACATAGTAAAAGGATCTAAAAGATATTTAATTATAAATGCTGTTGGATTAATTCAACCTATATATTTTGTAAATGAGTTGACTTTAAAATTGAAATCAAAAGATGTGCTACTTTGTAGAAGAGATTTTCTTTTTATTTTCACAGAAAATGAGAGGCTGTGGATTTATTCCTTGTTAAAGAAAATAAATTTTGATCAAGAAAGGCCCCATAAAAAATCTCCAGAGGAAATGGACAGCCCAGGTCATCTAGCATGTCAGAGCACCTCTGTTGCAGTTTTCTCTGAGCTCTGCATTCAAAACAACTTCAAGGAGACTGCTGAGATGATTCAGTATTACAGACTACTCCACTAAAGACTTGACCATGGTCCTAATTTTTTTTTGGATCCCCATGGGATTGCCATTGCCCCCATTCAGCAGGAAATAACTTTGAGAACTACACCCACATTCCCAAAAAATAAATTATGGATATTTGTGTTTGTTTACAGTGTTGGTTATAAGGTGTTATAGATAATGGAGGAAAAGGATACTAGATTTGAGGTTCTTCTTGTTTTAAAAACAGAAAATATAATGGGATTATATGAGTATATTGTAAACATTTGTCCCTCCTACTGGTTTAATAAAAAGCTGATTGGCCAGAGGCAGACAGGAAGTATGAGTGAGGCTACCAGGCTAAGAAAACTCTGGGAACATCTCAGAGCAGAGCAGAGATGCTTCAGAGAAGCCAAAGAAATACCACAGAGACATCACAATGAAAAGCCAGCAGATGCAGAGGGCAACTATGCTGCTCTGAGAAAAGATAACAAGAATCATATGCTAATTTAAGAGTAGTAAAGAGTTAGCAAGTTATATGTCTAAGCTCTAGGCTGATCAGCATAAAAATAATAAATGTCTATGTGATTCTGTGAGACTGTCTATGTGTTTGATTCTGTAGGACTGTGGGTCCAAACCTTGAGGCTAGGCCCAAAAGTCTGGGACAGAAACCTCATACACTACTCTCCACTATTGCTTAGAGTATGTCCTTCAATTGAAGAATGAATTTAAAAATTATGGTACATTTACTCAATGGAATATCACTAAACAGCAAAACATAAAATAAAATGACATCCTGAATTTTGCAGGCAAATAGATGGATCTGGAAAGTATCATCCTGAGTGAGGAAATACAGACCCACAAAGATAGACATGGTATGTACTCATTCATAAGTGGAATTTGGACATAAAGCAAGGATAATCAGGCTACAATCCACAAACCCTGAGCAGCTAGGTATCAAGAGAAACATAAGAGAGGCATCCATGGATCCCGCTGGGAAGGGGAAATAAGGAAGATCTCCTGAGTAAAAGTATCTTTATCTGCAGATAATATGAATGTATATATGAGTGACTCTAAAAATTTCACTGGGAACCTCCTACAGTTGATAAATACTTCCAGCTATATGGCAAAGTAAACCGCAGCCAACATTACCAAAATGGAGATAATTTGAGCAATCCTATTAAAACCAAAGAGACAGGTCTGCCCAGAATCCATACTCCTTTTCGGTGTAATACTGGAAGGACTAACCAGAGCAATAAGGCAAGAGAAAGGAATTAAAGACATACAAGTTAAAAGAACAAGTCAAATTATTCTTATTTACAGATGATATGCTATAATACATAAGAAATAACAGAAATTCTACACAAAACTGAAAAAAATACATAATTTCAATAATGTGGTAGGATATTAAATCAACTTTAGAAAATCAGTAATGTCTCTATATATAACAAACACACTGAGAAAGAGATCATGAAGCATTCCCATTTACTATAGAATAACAGAGAATAAAATATCTTGGAATAATTCTAATCAGAAAGATCTCTATAATGAAAATGTCCAATCACAAGAAGAAGATTGTGAAAGATACTAAAAACTGGAAAGACAACCTGAGCTCATAAATCAGTCTTATATTGTTAACATTGCTATAATATTGTAATAGTGTTATTATAAAATAACCATCCTACCAAAATTAATTCATTCATTGAATAAAGTTCAAATAAACACCCACATTATTTATAGAAATATTAAAAGATGAAGAGGTTTCAGGTATGACTTTCCACTAAAGATACACAATTTAAAATAACTTCTCAAAAATGACTCCTTATGTCTCTGATCAATAATTATATAAAAAAGTTAAAGTCTCCCATCCAAGTACAGCAGCATTATTTGTAATAGCAAGAACCTGGAAACAACCTAGATGTCCCTCAACTGAAGAATGGATTAACAAACTGTGGTACATCTACACAATGGAGTACTACTAAGCAGTAAGAAAAAATGATATCCTAAAATTTGCAGGCAAATGAATGGACTTGGAGAATATTCTCCTGAGCCAGGTATCACAAACTCAGAAAGATAAGCAGGGGATGTCCTCACTCATTAGTGGTCTCTACACAAACAAACAAGAAAAAAGCCAAGCTTGCCCAAGCTGCAAACCACAACCACTGAACAGCTTGGGATCAGAAACACCCTGGACTGACTCTTCGGATCCCACTCCACCTAAAGGAACACCTAACTCACTCTTGAGGAAGGGGGGACAAAACTGGATCTGCCAGGAGTGGAGACTAAACTAAGCAATACTGGGTCAGTGGAACCATGGGACTGTCTGCTGCCTGCCCAGGGAGGGGATGGGGAGTTGTGGAGAAGAAAAAATGACCTGATGTGGTGGGATGGAGAAGGGAAAAAAAAGTTAAAGTCTATATAAGTTTTCAGGGTCTAAAATGATTTAAGATATATAAATATCTAAGAATAAAAAAGCTTACAAAGTTAAGGTTCTCAAAAAATAATTTCAGTTATATAAATTTAAATTATAAAATATAAATAAATGATTTAAAATATAAATTTAGTTCAGATTTCTTTTTTTCTCTATAGTATAAAAGTTCAGAACTCAACATTAATAAACTACAGTTAAGCAGATAGAACAATGACTACTTCCTCTTCAGTCACAAGCTCACAATTTTAGTCTTATATTGGTTGATTTCTAAATATAAACTTCAAGAAACTTCTCATTGGACTAAAAAAATTTCAGTCTAATCCATATCTTATATTCTAGATAGAAGAAAATGTTCATGTATTTTAACCCAAATCCATAGCTTTTGCTAAGACTCAAAGATATGAGTCTGCTCCAGCTATTTTACAGACACTTGTTACATGCTTTTTCTACAATACAGATTTCAATAAAAGTTGGTAATGCTAACATATCTAAAATTTTTGTGTCTTTTTATAGACAAAGAATCATATAAACTTTAAAAAATCAAAAAGTCATAAACCTTAGATCCACTCACCAGTCAAAAAGACTTGAGATAAATTCAGCGTACATTTTCCTACCTGTCTATTGGGGGGGGGGATATATTTTTCTCTCTCCTGGTCTTGAGACTTCTCCTTAACCCAACTACTAGGATTATTGGGTCTGAAAGTTCCAAATGTAAGATATTCCTTAAAGTTCATGTATTCTAACTTCTTTCCTTAGTCTATATCTGTCTCAATAGGTTTCCACTTGGCTTATAGTCACATCCAAGAATCAGCTACAACCTATTACAAATGACTTTGGGCCCTGGACTTGCTGAAGGCTGATCTGAACCAGTCTATCCAATGGATGTGAATGTTCCCTTTCTCTTCAGCTGGGTCAGCAAACCAGATTCACCTCATAAATACCTCCTTGCCTTTGTCTAACAGTTCAGACTTCCTGAAAACTGACAACAATGTCATAATTTAAACAGGAAGTAATTACAGAAAGTAATACACCATCTCTTGTCCATCAACAGGCTGGATAACTGATCAAAAGAAAACTTCTTGTCATAAGAGACCAAAGATAAAAATAAATAACTGTCTTCAATTCTCATTTCTGGATTTGTTCTAGAAAAAAAAAATACAACAAAAAGAAACATCTCTCAGCCATCACAGGGTCTTTGACCTTTCTGCTTCTGCCAATTATTGTTGGTTTGTACATCAATGATGCCTTAACTAAATGATAATTCATGTCTGAGTACCATTAAGCTGATAATTATTAGATCCACATATCAGTTCCCTGACCCATCTCAAGGATTTGAGATGAAGTTAAGCTAAAAGGGAGATTAAGAGGTATAAATTTCCCCCCATTTTACAACTGGATCTAAGTTTCAATTTTTTAAGAAAAAACAAGATTTTTTTTCCAACAAAAAGCATTAGTCAACACCACCCATGACAGAAAGATAAAGAGGGAGGAATATAGAAGGCCTGAACCAGCCCTCACAGTATCAAAAGACAGTGATTAGAAATGGACAGTTCCTACAGCTCCCTAAAACTGGCCCAAACTACCCAAAGATTAAAAAAAAAAACCTTAAGTCTCAGCCAATCAAAAATATATTAAGGTAACTGCTGCTTATTGAACCAATCATGCTTTATATGACCTAACAGTTCCTGAGATTCCTCTGTGTGCGAAAAGTCCTATGAGCCTTTGTCCCATGTCATCACCATTTTGTACAGGTAAATGACATGAATATGCTGTAAATAAATGTTCTTTGCTCTTACATACTATTTAAGTCTGGGGTATTCTTTCAGTCATTTCTTGGGCTACTATAATAATTTGACTAGATATGCACTATACATATATATAGGCACACACAGACACATATATACATATATATAATCATAAATTGACTACTTGTTTACTATATATGTGCACTTTGCACACACATACACACATGCATATATAAATATATGATCACAGACTGACTACTTGTGCAATATATATATGTATGTGTGTGTATTATATATACATATATATGAATGTATCCTATGCACACACATATATATCACAATAATCAGGGGAAAAGTTATAAATTTGAGAGTGAGGGGCACATAAAACAAGTTAAAGAATGGGAACTTGGAAAAGCCTGGAAGGGGAAAAAAAAAGATGGGTAAAAGTAATACAATTATATTTTAACTTAAAATGTGTTAAAGAAAAAAAAAATCATGAGCAAACATTTATAAAAGAATAGAAAAGGTGAGAACCCATGCTGCTAAACACTGACAAAAGACAGGATCACAATGATCTGCATCATTTTAACTCAGAAAATGGTAAGCGTATGTCAGTATGTGGAAAATAAAACAATGTTCATCAACAATGAGAAAGATGTAAGAGGAAAGACAAAAACAAAACCGCATATTATAATTTTAAACTTTAAATAAACTAAACAGGTAGCAGGGTATTCAGGTTGAAAAATTATAATAAATCATATAGTTCTGCACTAACAACTAAAGTGCAAATAGTATAGCAGATAGTTTGTATTAAAATAAGCATTAAAGCCATCAAGAGTGACTTCTTCCCAATTTTTTAAACTGAAGTGTTATCATAAAGAACCTGTTCTGAGAATAATACTAGTAAAACTAGGAGCTGGAAAGATGGAGGGTTAGTTTTAGTTTATTCAAAATTAAGATATAAAATCATTTTTTAAATTTTTAAATAAAATCAGAATAAATATTTAGTCCCTTTTTATTGCTGACAAGAAGGAATTAAAGGAAGGAAGGGTTATTTTGAATTGCAGTTTAGTGTGTGGGTGGGTGTGGATGTATGTTGCATTGTCTCCAGTAAGGAAACAGATAATGAACAGGAAGTAGGGAAAAGCAATTCATACCTAAAGCCTGCTCCCAGTGACTTAATTCCTCAAGTGAATCTTGACCTTCCTAAGGGCTCTACAACTATCTCAAGTGTTAACAACAGCTATGACCTAAATGTTCAAACACATGAGTTTGTGGAGCTATTTCATATTCATATAGTGCCATTTTGTGGCAATCCTGAAAGTGGGGGTGGCTCTGTTTTGCCTGCTCTTGGGACCCTTTTCCTCTAATAAGACCTAATAGGGTTACCTCACCCAGCCTGGATAGGAAAATTTGTGCCTTGTCTTATTTTATTGTGGTGACATGTTTGATTGATGTCCCTGGGAGACCTGCTCTTTTCTAGGGGTAGAAAGGAGTTGGATCTGTAGGAGAGAGGGGGTGGGGGAAACTGGGAGGAGTGGATGAAGGAGAAGTTATAGTCTGGATGTATTATATAAGAAGTATGAGCAAAGGGCTCAAGATCATAATGGGAAAACCCACAGAGACAGCTGACTTAAGCTCTTGAGAATTCATTGACTCTGAACTAACATCTGGGAAACCTACATGAGACTGATCTAAGAACTCTGAATGTGGATGACAGATGAATGGAGTGAGTAGTTTATGGGGACTCTGGCAGTGGGACCAGAATTTATTCCTAGTATATGAACTGGCTTCTTGGAGTTCATTCCTTACAAAGGAATGTCTTACTCTGCCTTGATATTGAGGGGAGGGTCTTGGTCCTACCTCAACTGAATATGCCAGACCTCATTATCACCCTGGGAGTCCTTAGCATCACTGAGGAATGTATTGAGGGATGGAGGAAGCTGGGGGATGACTAAGCAGAGAGGAAAGGGGAACAGTGGTGTGAATTTAAAAAGAATTTAAATTTAAAAAGAAGATTTTTTTCTTTTTTATTATTATTATGAACAAAGAAGTCACACTTTCTATCCTTATATATCCTTATTCAAGGTCCCTTCCCTCTCGATTTTTTTTAAGGAAGAAAAACAGTAGGCTTCTACTTTTTTTGCAAGAAAACCAATAGGCCTCTACTTTTATTTTTTTTAAGTCTTATTTTTTATCCCTGTGTCCCCTTGTTCAAACTCCCTTCCCCCTCCTGCCCCTCCCAGTCACTCTCTGTTCAAGAATATTTAAGTAAAAACATCAGCAACAGTTACCAGCCTGTGGGGTTTGACTGCTTTGACAAAGCTCTATTTCCAAAAATACTTACATTAAGAGTCATAATAGTAACAAATTTACAGTCAAGAAGTTGCAATGAAAATTTTATAGTTGATGGTCAAGACAACACGAGAAACTATATTAAGGGTTCAATGCATTAGGAAAGTTGAGAATCACAGACATGGAGAATCCAGTAAATTAATCACAGAAAAATCCCAAAATCTGGAGAAATAACTAGAAGTTCAAACATAAGAGGCATTTAGAATTGCAATAAAACTTGACTAGCAAATTACACTATGACATATTGTAATCAAAAGCTGAAATATAAAGCCAAAACTATTAAAAGCTATAAGAGGACAATACCACTTCATTTGAAAAGTAAATCACATCAGAAAATATCAGATCTCACATCATAACCTACAAATCCATGAAAACAAGAAATGATATATTTCAAACACTGAAGTTAAATATGAGCCAGGCAAGAATGCTATACTCTTCAAAACTACATTTTAAATGATGAACAAAAATGTCCAGGTAAGATGGTCAAGTAGAGGTTGTCTCAGTATGAGCAAGTAAAGATGAAGTCAAAATAAAGAAAAAATGAGAATGTAGGAATCCCTCACTGACACTGTTCTGGAGGGCCAAGAACCAGTGTCTGGATAACCAAGACACCTAGAATAGAACCAGACATGAATGACAAAAAGCCCATTAAATGATTCCTAATGATACTCTGCTATACTTGCAGATTAGGGTCTCACATAATCGTCACAAGAAGGGCTTTATCTAGCAACTGATGGGAGCAGATACATAGACCTACAGCCAAACATTAGGCAGATTTTAGTGAATCCTCCAGAAGAAGTTAGGAAAGAATTGTAGGAGACAGAGGGGTCAAGGACACTACAAAAAAATGATCCACAGAATCAATTAAGCAAGGCTCATAGGGGCTCACAGAAACTGAAATGACAGTCAGGAGCCTGTATGGGTCACACTTGGGTCTTTTGAATATATGTTATGGTTGTACAGCTTGATGTTCTTGTGGGACTCCTAACAATGGGACAGGGGGCTGTCTTTGCCTGCTTTGGGGACCCTTTTATCCCTACTTGGTTACCTCATTCAGACTTAATAAGTAGGTATATGCCTAATTTTATTATAATTTGATATTGCATGTCTGGTTGATTTCCCTAACAGGCTGTCCTTTTTCTGAAGGGAGAGAAGGAGTAGATCTGAGAGTGGGTATGCAGAGAGGAAAGGGAGAAGGGGAAACTAATATGTGAGATAAGAATTAATAAAGATAAAAAGAAGGCATACTATTTTTTTAAAAGTAAAATATACAGACATGCATAAAGGAAAAATTAACAAAACCAAAATTTCCCAGAAAGCTGGGATATGCTCAAAAAATGAAATGTAAAGATTCATGAGATAGAAGAAACTGAGGTAAAAACTAATAGTCTAAATAGTATTTTCAACAAAATTGTGGTTTAGAATCCCCAAAAGTAGAAAAAGAAATAGACTTTCAGATGGAAAAAGAATATATAATCCCTAATATCAGAGGAGATTTTAGGATCAGAGAAGAACATTTCCATGTTATAACACAGTCAAAATGTCAAAACTACAAATAAAAGAATATCAAAAGCTGAAATAGAGAAACATCAACTAACATACAGAAGCTGAAATATCAGAATAACGTCAAGTCTGTCATCACCATTCTAAAAGTTGCTAAAGCAATAAAGTCAGAAAATATAGAGATATCTCATTAAATCATCTATCATTTTTGGCAAAGAGCCAGAACTCACATGGTCTTCATGGAGCACAGCCATCATGCCTACTCTTGGACTTCAACAAACAAATGTTCACCATGTGTGATGGGTATTGTCTTGGCTATTACTAATTACTAATCACCATCTTAATTTCCCACAAGGATTTTGTTTGTTTCTGCCTTGTGCCTCTAACATGCATGATTCTTGCTTCTAGATAGGACTAATTAAAATTCCTTTATATTTGTTGATTTTTATGGACACACATGATTCATAAAAACAAGAATAGAGAATTAAAACCTGAGTGTCAAAAACCACCAGAGCCTTTTCATACACTGCCAAATAAAAGGCCCAGTTCCAGGAATGGCTCTCATCTTTTAACATATGGGCTATGGGGTTCAAATAAATCCTGTCAAACATTGTGTGGCATTGCCAATATTGTTGGTTACTCTCTTAGTTAGGGTTTCTATTGATGCAGTGAAACACATGACCAGAAAGCAAATAAGGAAGGAAAGGGTTTATTTTATTTGGCTTATATTTCCATTACTATTCATCATCAAAGGAAATCAGAACAGGAACTGAAACAGGGCAGGAACCTGAAAGCAGGAGCTGATGCACAGGCCATGGAAGCCACTGGCTTGCTTCCTCTGGCTTTCTCAGCCTGATTTCTTATAAAATATAGGTCTTTCAGCCCAGGGATAGAACCACCTACAATGGGCCCTCTGTATCAATCACTAATTAACAAAATGCTTTATAGCCAGATCTTATGGAGAGCATTTTCTCAATAGAGGTTTTCTTCTTTCAGATAACTGTAGCTTGTGTGTCAACTTGACATAACACTAGCCAGCAGAGTTACCCTACACAATTTAATGATAAGACTCTATTTTGAAGAAACTACATACTTATGTCAAGGAACATGGAGAAATATAGCTACTACTCAACTGGAAATTCCACTCCTCCTGACTGTTGTACATATGGAAGATGTGACACATGCTATGGGGGGAGAAAAAACAATCAATCTTACCCAGATACCCATATATTCATATGAATATGTCTGCATCTTTGAGCTATAATAACAACTTACTTGAAATATACGCTCACTGATACAATGGTGCCATGGCTGTTATCAAAGGAACCAGCCACTGTTCCATTGCATTTCATGCCTTCTCCATGGGATTAAGCTCATTTCTGATGCTATTAATGAGTCCAAGAACCTGAGACTACATAGGTCCCTTGGGCCAAAGGAAAACCAACTCTTATTCTGGTAAATGAAAATAATAACAAAATGACTTCTAATGACACACATCTATGCCTATAGATCAAAATACATCAGTCAGCCCTCATCAGAAAAGCTTCTTGTAATAGATGGTAATGGAAACAGAGGTCTACAATTTAGTAAAATAAAGATAGTAAAAGACTTTGGAGCATTGCATCCTAAATGTGAGGCTTTCATCACATACCTCCCCTCAATGTTTAGATTTCTATACCAAAAATGAAACAACTTTTTTCCTAAGAGCCTGAGGTAATAGATGAATCCAAGGGAATAGACACAGCAGAACTGATGCACATGTAAACGCAATTTGTCAGCTAAAGCATATAGAAGACCTTCACCAACTTAAACCAGATAAATTCTCAACATGAAGGAGTGGAAATTGGCACAAAGCCCCACCCCACTGAAGAAGCTATTTGCAATTGGAATATGCTAGAAGAGGGAGAATAAATTTTGTTTGTTTTGTTTTCCAATGTGTTTACCAATGTGAAGGTATACCAGCCACACTCAAAGCAAGTCTTCTTATGCTCAGGAGTAATTGGTTAACACAAATCTGACTTGGACAGTTTTAGAGATGGTGGTATTTGAGTTTTCCTTTTGTTGTTAGTTTTAGTTTTGTTTTGACGATAAGAAACAGAAAATAATAGTGTTTTTCCAACCCCACATTGACTTCCTCTGTTAAGATCTCCATCTCTTTTTTTTCTTCCCTCCTTGATGTTCCTCTCACTCAATCATCTCTTTCTCTCCTGACTTGTTCCCACCTCTTCTTGGTGCTAGGGAAACCTCCAAAGACTCACAGGAGGTTCCTGCGTAAGTCTCCAACCAATAGTGAAGGTGTTGCCTAAACAGGACTATAGTAGCATGAATGAGACTCAGAAGCAAATATTGGGAGAAATCTGAAATATCAGAGAGAGGAAGCACCACAGTTAATTCTCACCCAGCTGTCTTGCAACTTCTTCAGCCTCGCTCCTGGTCACTTCTGCCTGTCACTTATGTCAATAGCTTCTGGCAGCCTAGTTTCTACAAGCCCTTATATATCCTATCCCATCCAGATTAGGATTAACGGTGTGTAACCTTGAATTTACAGAAACAGAAGAAGTTCTTTTTCTGGCGTTATGAGATAAAGGATGTTGGTCACCACTCCCGGCTTTCCCTGTGCTGGGATTAAAGGTGTGTGTGATTGAGTCAGCTGTTTACCTTCATATTCAAGGATCACAGATTTCCTGAGCTGTCTTCCTAGAATTTGACTGGGGGGGGGTTCTCTCTAATATCCCAGGATTTATTAAATATTTAACATATATCCACACAGGACTTCCCCTATAATCAAATAAATAGCCACCCTAGAGTACCATCACAAAATTTACATCCAACAATGAATAGAGGTAGAGGCAGAGATCCAGGCTGAGCTCCTGGTCCAGCTAAGAGCAGGGAAAGGAGAGTCTGTATGAGCAAGGGGATAGAGATTATGAGGAAAATTCTCACAGTGATGGCTGGCTGGAGCTCTGGGGAACTCACTGAATTAAAAACAGTCACCTGGGAACCATCAGGAAAAAAAAGTAGACGCTCCAAGGACAGGCAACTGTCCACAGACATGGGCAGTATGGAGCCACAAGGGGATGGTTAAGACTGTGTTTTTGTGCATGGACTGGCATCTTGGAGCCCATTAACTCTAAAGGAACACCTACCCCTGTCTTAATATTCGAATGAGGAAATCAGACTTGCCTGGAGTAGATGCTGAGCTGATTTACCTTGGGATCTCTTGCCCTTTCTGGGGAGGGGGATGGGGGATGGAGATGAGGGAGACCCAAAGCTGACTGGGAGGGGTCTGAAAGGGGAAGGGAGTTGGAACAAGGTGATACATGGATAAAATAGACTTTATTCTATAAAAATAAATAAAATATTTTTTTTTAAAAAAAAGAAAGAACGTGAAGTTGGTGTAAGGAGGCAGAAGATATTGGAGGAGCTAAAAAAGGGGAAAATATTCTCAAAATATAGTGTATGAAATTTACAAAAAATAAATAAAAATATTTAGGCATATGTACTTTATTTGAAGATGTGTACAATAAAATAAAAATTAAGTACAATAAACTTCAAATTGTATAAAACAGCTAGTAAACATGAAGTGCTATACTTGAAAATAAATAATTGTTAGCCAAGATTGCCATACTAATAAAAATTATATATTTAAATAGATAAAATATAGTATTTTAAGAAATGTAGACATTAAAACAATTCATAACAGGCAGGAATACTTTATATACAGATTGATATACAAAAAGAAGCTGGTGTGGCAATTCTGGTATCTGATAAAATAGACATTAAACATCAAGCCAAATTAATTAGAAGAGCAGAGAAGCACTGCAATTAAGTAAACATAACAGTTCATCAAGAGGACATAGTATTTTAATTAATTCTTCAGCAAAACTTGGGAACCCCACCAAATTTCATTAACCAATCTCTAAAATTTATAAAGACAAAATATGTCAGGACACAATAATAATAGGATACATTAATATCTCAATTTCATATACAGGTAGGTTCTCCCAATCCCAAATCAACAAAGAAACCTCAGAGCTAAATCATACCACTTGATCCCATCAGGTATCTATAGAACAGTCCATCGAACAGAAAGGAAATGCATATTTTTCTTAGAACAGGGAACCTTTTTTTTATGTTTTAGTTTTTGTCTTGACAAAGCTTGATAGTCACTTTATTTTGCATTCTGCTCACCCAGTTTGGACAGTGCACTCAAAGAAATTGAGGCAAGGGCATTTTCTTTGCCCAAATGATTAGTTTTTGCCATAAAGAAAACAAATTCTATATAGTGCTTTGATTCTCATCATCTTCTTTTGAACTAAACTAGTGTTGTCAGGAGCAGACATGTCTCTCTGTGAGGAAAAACTGTAGGATACTAAACATATTAAATGCCAAATTCTGTAGGTCTTGGAAGTGTCTGAAGATCATCTATCTGTGTAAATATATGTATGACCTTGCAAACATACCTAACATGACTGTAAGTTTGCCTGTCATAGAGAACTAGGAGTTAATCTCTAATTATATATTACAATTTAAATGTGCTGTATAAATACAATACCCTGAATAAGAGTAGAAACATACATACAGTATAACAAAATTACTTTCAATTTGTATCAATAAACCAAAATCCATACCAATGTAATTTATTTCAGTCAATAGTTCCATTTTTAGTTTAAAGTAGATTTGATAATTTACCTTTTACTCTATGTCCCCCTTTTTTTCAGAATAAAATCTCTCAATCTAATGTTCTTTTCTTAGTTTTCTCCCTACTGTGAGCAATAACAACTTATAACCACCCCTCTAAACAATTATAAATATTTGTAATACATCCTTTTAGAATGTAGGTATTGTTTTAAGGCTATTTCCTGTTGACTAGGGAAGCTGACACCTTTGGGGTCAACTTGACAAAATCAGAATGATTATTAAGCTTTGGCTGAATTATTCTTTGAAGCTAGATCATCCTCAGGCCAGTAGCCTTGAAGCTGTTTTAAATAAAAATTCTGAGGAGATTATAACAGAGGTATTCTGAGGTGCTGGATGACCTCGTCAAGGTATTTAGTCCCCTTGTTCTGAAAATACATAAACTTTCAAAGGTAACATACAGGTATGGAATATATGGTATACACAAGTCAGTTAAAAATAATTTTTCTTTTATGTTTGAGCAAGTAAAATATATATTACTTGTTTTGTAGATTTTTAAGCTTTTTTTTCAACTATAAAGAAGATATTTATTGCTGGTAATGAACATTTCTGTTCTTTACAGTTTAAACATTTCTTCTTTTGCATTTTCTTTTTTATTATTATTATTATGAACAAAGAAGTCACACTTTCTATCCTTGTATATCCTTATTCAAGGTCCTTTCCCCCTCCCAACACATCAGGTCATTCTCTCTTCTCCACAACTCCCCATCCCCTCCCTGGGCAGGCAGCAGACAGTCCCAAGATCCCACTGCCCCAATATTGCTTAATTCATCCTCCACTCCTGGTACCTTTTTAAAGCTGGCCATATTATTATAGGCTACAAAGCAAACCTTAGTAAAAATGTGGAAAAAATCACAATAACTTTCTACATCCTATAGGACCAAAGTAGAATAACACAAGAAATTAACAGCCAGACTAAACTCAAAAAAATGTGAAACAAATAGTTAGAAACTGCATAATGAACTTTTGAAAGAAATTGGAGAAAGTTTGTAATGAAACTGAAAGTACAACCTTCAAGAATCTGTCATACTTTGTAAGTGTTCACATTTAAAAACAACTAAAAGATACCGAATCAATTACTAAAATTATGCTCAAAAGATCTGGTAAGGGGTCAGAAAGATGGCTCTATGTGTAGAGATGCTTTATACACAGGTCTAACAACCAGAGTTTTAACCCTAAAACTTAAGGCAAAAAAAAAAAAAAAACTCTCTTTCAAAAGTTGTGCTCTGACTTCCTTATGCACATGTGAAATGTGTGTGCCAACACACACACACACACACACACACATCATAAATACACATGCACAGACTAATAATACATATTTTTAAATCTCTAGAAAAGCAAGAACTCAGCTCCAAATTTAGGCAATAACAGAAAATTTAAAAAAAAATTAGGGCAGAAAATAAGTGAGAAAATTATCCAATTAAATAGAATTGGCTCTTTCAAAAGTTCAGTAAGGTAGAACAACATTGAGAAAAACTTACCCAAAGGAAAAGAAATTTAAATAAATTAAATTGGAGGTGAGAAAGAGTTATATCAACAAACTACAGTGAAATTCAGTGATCATCAGAAAATATTTTTAATACTTATCAACCATCTTCAGTTTTAGTTCTAGAGTATCTGACATGCTCTTCAGTCTTCCATGGTTACCAGGAGTATAAATGCTTCATATTAATATGTGTAGGCAAGTACTCTTATACATAATCTTTTTTTAAAAGTTTTAAAATCAACAGACCAAACTCCCTAATCAACAGAAGCAAAAGTCCCAAATGAAATTCTTGCAAATGGAATTTAAGATCATGGACCTCTTGCCCTTTCTGGGAGGAGATGAGGGGTTGGGGAAAAAAGAATGTGACCAGAGGGGAGGGGGAAGGGAGTTTGAACAAGGGAATACATGGATAAAAAATGAGACTTTATTCTATAAAAGTAAAGAAAAAAATCTCTTGGACTAGATCAAACCATTCGAGTTCTAGCTCAGTGGAGTTTTTCAATGCTTCATCCCTAACTGAGGAGCTACTGGCAGTTCATAGCTACCTGTTTGGGCACAGTGAATCATTCTTCTTTGGGGGCATAGTCACTAACAAATTCCTTGTGCTGGAATAGATGGCTGCACAGACATACACATATGGGCAGTATTAATTTCACTTAGAGAGTTATAAAGAACAGAAGGGCAAGGGTATGGAGAAAAAGTGAAAGGAAAGAAGGGGAATGAATTTGGAAAGGACATACTGGGAAGTTGGAAGAAGTAAATGGGATTGATAGGTTCATATTTCATTGTGTGTGCATATAAAAACAGTTAATTTTTATGTAAAAAGTTTTTCCCATATCTACCCCTCCCTTTCCTCCTCCTAGTCCCTCCCAGTCTTTCCTCAACCTCCCCTGTATCTATTCTCTAAGGATGGCAAGAAGCCCCAAGGCAAGTCAGATCAGTCATATCCATTTGAAGTATGTCCAAGTACTTCATCCGAATATTAAGACTGGGTTAGGTGTTCCTCTGTAGGGAGTGGGCTCTGAGATGTCAGTTCATGCACCCAGAACATACTTTGATCCTACCACAGGAGGCTCCACAAATCGCCCACGCCATTTGACAATCTTCTATGTTTGGAGGGTTTAGTTCCTTTCCCTGAAGGTTCCTCAGTGATTATTACTGAGTCAGTGAGCTAGCAGTGAGCTATTTTCCAGCATTTCTGTACTAAAGTGAATTCCTATTACTAATGTGACACTGTTTCCTTTACTCTATATTCTATGTAGCTTTAGTTATTGTATTAACAAATCACTATTCTTTACTGGGTTCATATGCTAGCACACTGTGACTTTTATTTGCATCTACTTGATAAGATAATAGTGGATGTTGACTATTTTTCAATATCTCTTGGCTACTTGTTTTCGGCTTTAAATAAATGTTTATTTCTGATTATTACCTGCAGTAATGCATATTTATACAATTTGCATATGAAAAGAAATATATTGATTTATAAAAGTGTATTTGATCATTTAATATAATAGGCTTTTATTAAGGCTTTTAGGAGAGACAACTTTTTAGCATTCCTGTGTTATGCTAAAATAATATATGATAAGCTTTATTGTTTTAGATGATCAGGTAATAAAAATAAAGCTTAAGGTACCATTTATAGAGATCCCCTCCATTTTTAGGAACATGGTGAATGATTCCCTTATACAAAATCATGTCAATCCCTTATCTAAAAACAAAAGAATAGGCAACATGAACCTTCAGTATGTAAAATATCTTTTTTCTGCCTCTCAAAATGAGCAATAAATTCTTATTCAAGATATCTTTAATTAAGTAGAATTTAAAATCATGCAGTTCTCGCAAACTCAGTTTCAAATTATTCTTTTTCTCCTTAGATCCAAATTCTAACAGTTCCATCTTGTGGTGAAAATCAGAATAGGTTATGTGCATTTTGTGGTTTTATTTCTTCTATTCTCTTTTTGCTTGTAAAATCTACAGAAAAAAAAATGTTAGGTAATATTGTTCCTTCATAAGTGCCTGAATATAGTTTCTTTACTCCAAGAAATTCAAAACTAGCAGTGGCATAGGCAAGTAGTTCAGTACAGTGCAACATATAAGAAAAAGGAGGTATAATTAAGGGATAGTAGTGGTCCATAAGAAACATCTGGTGCTTTTTAACTCTAAGAAACATCAGACAGACTATGATAATATCTATTTTATCTTTCAGGACCTGGAGTAAAGTCCTAGATCACAGATACATGGAAGGAGAAGTCAAATACAATAAATTGTCATTTTTCCTTTTTTATTATGAATAAAGTCATATTTTTTATCCATGTACCTCCTTGTTCAAATTCCCTTCCCCCTCCTGCCCCTCCCAGTCACTCTCTCTTCTCCCCATCACTATCTCCTCCCCAGCAAGGGCAGGAGGTCCCAAGGTCACTTAAAAATGAGTGATAAGTGCTCAAAACTGAAATCAAAAAATGTGGGTTGATGTGAATTTCAGAGTCAACCTTGAGAGTGAAGCAGAGTACACATATTGAAGAATATTCCAGAGAGGAGAAAAAGATAGAGACAGGAGAAATGAAACAGCTTGGACACTTTCTAAAGACAACAATGAGCTACTGGAATGAGGGTTGGGAGGGAGAACAGAGAGTTCTCCCTTCAATAGCCTACAGAATGGGAAAAGATTTTTGCCACCCTACAAGTGACAAAGGACTGATATCTAAAATATATAGAGAACTCAAGAAACTAAAGCCCCATACCTTGAATAACCCAATCAAAAAATGGGGTTCAGAACTAAAAAGGGAATTCTCAGCAGAAGAATTACAATTGGCTGAAAAGCTCTTGAAAAAGTGCTCAACATCTTTATCCATCAGAGAAATGCCAATCCCTAACCCTAATCCTAACCCTAAAGTCCCAACAACAAACCAAGGCATAATCCCATAAAGTTCACTCTAGGGAACTGATCAATTTATTAGGTTTCCTTATAGAGCATAAGTGAGTGATTACTTGCAGGGATCTGGGCACTCCTGCACCAAGCTAGTCTGACCTTGAGAGCCTTACCCAGAAGGGATGAAAATTTCTCCATAGTGGCATAGATGAAGCAACCCACTCTACTCCCAAAGAAGATATATACTCTAGTCCTTCCCACAGGCCAAGTGTACAATGACCAGTTGGTAAGGAGTAGTTGATACTAGAAGGAGGTATAAACTGTCACCAATCTAAGCTGAGATGACCTTTAACATAGATGCACAGCTGAATGCCCCAAGATGAATGACAGTTACTTGACTCAGAGGACAGTCACTAACAGCAGATGCAGATGAAACACCTGTTGACATTTTATTTCAAGCACTTACTCATTTAGCAAGAAGCATGAGAAATAAGATAACTACGATAACTTGAGACCAGACAAAATTATGCTGCTTTATACTAGTATTTCAAGGAGCTGTGATTTATTTTTAGGTATGTCACTATGCAATGATAACTGAATTGAATTTTATGCTTCATACTACTTTATAACAATATTGTTGTGACAATCATGTAACCAATACTTTATTTTTCTTTTACATCTTGAAGATGATATTATTAATAAAAAGATATTAAACTTGCATTAGTTAGGCTTCTGTAGAGTAATGGAACCTCAATAATGAATCTCTATTGGATAGATAGTTTGATTGATTGATAGATAGATGATATATTTACAGATCGCTAGCTGTAAATGAAAAGTCCAAGAATCCAGTAGTTTTTCAGTTCACGAAGCTGGATGTCTCAGCTGTTCTTCACTATATGCTGGAATCCTGAAGGAGCAGGCTATAATATCAGTGATATGCAAGTAGACAAAGCAAAAGCTTCCTCCTTGTTTGTCCTTATATAGATTTTCAGCAGAAAGTATAGCTCAGATTAAAGATGTGTGTGTCTTTCTGCCTCATTATCCAGATTAAAGGTCTGCCCTCCTACCTCAAAGGTGCAGACTAGAAGTGGATTCACTTAAACAAGAAAAAATCTCCCACAGGTGTGCCCTCCATTTCTGGATTGTAGTTCATTCTAGATATAGTCAAGCTGACAACCAAGAAGAGACATTACAAAACTTATTTCTTATGTTAATGCCAAATTTATATTATTAAATCGAAGACAGTAAATTCCATGGTCACTTCGGGCAATGGTGAGAAATAATCTGTATAATTTAGATAAAATAAAATTCATATTTAAGCTCATAAATGTAAATTTGCTGTATACATTTCTCAAATATATCAAAGCTATATTAAGCCTTCTATTATGTCTTAATTATATAGGACTGGAATGATACACTAAAATATTAATGATGATTACTCATCCTAAATACATCCAAAGTCTAATTTATTCTTGTATTTACAGTAGACAGCATGCGATCAATAGCCACTTATCTTTCCTTCACTTACAGCTAGCAACTCCCTGTGTCAAAGATCCTGCTGAGATGATTTGTAACAGAAATGGCCTGTAGTGTTCATCTGGTGAAGTTCACATTTAAAGGGTGAATAATAACCCATCAAAAGGTCTGTTTGATCTTAATGAAAAGTATTTTAATATCCCATTCTAGCACTTTACTTTGCTTTTTGTTGAAATGACTACCCTTAACTTCAGATGATTATTTAGAAATCCAAAAAGATTTTCAATATTGAATTTTTACTTACTTCAGTTCTTAAAATTTTGATTCTAAATGCTTTCATATCTTTTCTCATTACAAAATTATCTTTTCTCATTACAAAATTAAGATTATATCCATACTACCAAGTATGTATGTTAAGCAATATCAAATAATTAATTTTACTATGATAAAATCTATTAAGATTATAATTAAAATGTGGTGTTTCAAGAGTTTTATACACACAAATAGAGACAGATATAAAAATGCATTTTCTATGGGATTCTATATTAGAAAAATAAAATTTTGCTTTCTACAAAATGATAATGCTATGCTTTATATTTTCCAAAATTCTCTTTTCACTCAAAAGTGTAGTCAATATGAATTTTTCATGTCACTATTTATTCCATATATGCTCACAATTTTACGAATTGTTATATTCTGCATTACTGTTGTTTGACAAGTGTTAGATTTTTAGGCATTAATTTCTGTAATTAGAGGAATGAGATGGCCAAATCAATTATGGATTCATTTAGAAAAATAGATATAATGCAGAACTAGATAGTAAGTTCATCTTGAGCTAAATATGCAACTGCAGTGAATTCATGCCAGTTAAAATAAACTATAACTGAGGTGTTAAATAATCAACAATTTTAATCAAAGTAGCTTTTCCAAGATTATGTCATAATCCAGAAGAAAATACATTTCTACTCAAGTAAACATCCCAGTCTTACAAAAATATATAGTGAATATTTACAATAATTTTCTTCATTATACTTTCCTCTTTCAAGGTCTTTTTTCTGCTTAGAGATTACAGTCAGGAAACCTCTAATTATTTTGAGCACATGGTACACAAGCATACATTCCGGCAAAACATCTATACACATAAAATAATAAACAAAAAGTTTTTAAACAAACCTCTCTACATAGCTCTGGCTGTCCTGGATATCATTCTGAAACTAGGCTGGTATTGAAATCATCAGGTGATGAAATTAGAGATATGCCTTCAATACCTCCTAAATACTAGGATTAAATACGTGTGCTACATCACTCAGCTAATGAAAATAGTTTCAAAGAGAAACATTTTGATCTATGCAAAAGGCAAAAAGACAGAAATTCGAGAAATTTATTTTTGGTGGGGGAGTGGGGAGCTTACATTGCAGTATAAGGTTTCAGGTTTGATTCATCTACTGCTTATTTCAATTAAATGGAAATTTGATATGTGATAAAGCAAGATTAAAAACTCATAAGAAAGTCTAAGTTGATTTTTCAGTAGATATTAATAAAATTCTTGCTTTAAAGTTCAACTCAACAGTCAACCAGACCAAAAGATAAATCAGACCATGAAAAAAGAAGTATTCATCAATGACAGAAATATTAGTTAAATAGGATATACATTATAGAGAAATCAACAAAAGAAAAGTACACTGGATACAATTTATGTTCAAAGAATGGAAGTAAAATTAGGCACTTCTGTGAACAGTGTGCTTTAAGAACCTGAATTTAAGCTTACAAAATAAACACAAAGTGAAAGAAAAGAAATGGTAATTTTCAGCTCCACAATCCCTAGGTGAAAATGTTTCCCAAGTACATATTTTTGGTTACTAAGCAACACTGTAAAAATTGTGATGTATTCTGACTTTTTCGAGATCTACATCTATAAACGTTTTGCAGCTTAAACAGCATATACTGTTGTCCTGAGGGTCTCAGAATTCTCTTGCTTTCATCCTGAAAAGAATTTGGAAAGACAGTAGGTGGCAGTATTGGGCTCAAAAATATAAAGCCAGTCTTAATTGTTGCAGTAGCAATTTGTATTTAAAAAATAAATGAACACAAAAATTTACTGGATTTAAAGAAATGTTATTTTGTAAGAAGTGGCTATATTATATAAAAGATAAAACCATGGAAGTGAAATATAAAGGAGATAATAAAAATCTATTCATTCATAATGTTTTCAAAACCATTGTAGCTCCTTATATACAAGGTTCACTGCATGAAACCAAATAAAATATAATTAACAGAACACTAGAGAGATTGCCTAGCATGCATGAAACTATGGTTTTAACCCCTAGTGTTGTAATCCACCAATCAATTAATCAATAAACAACCTGAAAAAATAAATACCTGTTATATGTAGTTGTGAGAACTTCAGTATGTCAACACAATAAATACCAAACAGTGAGAGAAGGGATTGCTGAAGTTAAACAAAGATAAATAGCAAGAAAGTTCTAGGCATATGAGTATTTGGCCAAAGAAAATATATGAATAGATATAAAGGTAAAATATACTGAATTTAATGGGTTGAAGAAATAAACAGAAGAATAATATCTCTGCAGTATAGCAAGTGACAAAGGATGCAATGAAAGCAGCAAGAAAGTTTTAACCCAGGTCCCTGATGATACAGAGCTCTGTGTTAAAAGGTTTGATTATGATGATAATATAACCTAATTAAAATTTCTTTCCCTAAAGCTGTGCACATTTTACTCAAAATAAAGGGTTGCCCTAAGAATTTCAAGGCATTAGTTTTTAGTGTACAAATTTGAATTTGGTATCAGTCATATTTTGCACAGCAGGCAAAAAAGCAAGGTTATATCTCTGCTTTTGTTTTCACCCACCATTGTTTTTATTGCATGTGAATGAAAAAAAAATGAACTATGTCCAAGAAGAACATAACTAAAGCAAGCCAAGATATGCATCTAACTGTATACCACATGTGAAAAACCTTATAAATTACTGTCAAACAAACAAATTATGGGTGAAATAAATTAGGAGATCAATTAAAATAAAGTATAATAACATACCTAGGAAAGTACCATAATGAAAACTATTACTTTGCATGCTAACTTTTAAAAATTAACTTTAAAAGTATCCCTAAAAGGCAACATTAAAATTACTGGTTTAACCTGGATGGATTACTTGTCTAATGAAAGCATTTTAAATGGTCAAATTGATATTCAAAAAATTCATATCCATTACTGTCATGTGAAGCATTCAGCTATCTACCAAATATATGTTAGGGCACAACAAATGAAACAAAAAAACATGTCTCAATCACTTTGAGAACTGAGGAGCATGACATAAAGAGGTAGATAGAGATGAATTTCAAATACTATATCAATATGTGCCCAAATGCAAAAAGGAAAACAAATTCAGAAAAAAAATAGAAAAATAAACAATTAGTGAAAGCTTATGTAACAATCTGCATTTGCTACTGGTTCTGAAAAAGCAGAGATATGGAGAGCAAACTCAGAGGTGAGAGAACCTCAGCTCCTGGGCTATTTCATGGAGAATCCCACTCTGATGGCATGACCAGAGTCTGGATCTCAGACTCTAGGCTAGCTGACTGGTCCTGGGCTAAAACTAGGAGGGTTCTTTCCCAGCTATTTCTAGGAGAAAGGACCTCCTTCGGCCTGGCCCTGCCTCCAGGGTGAGCTGCATATCACAGACAGATGGACTCCCATTCAAACTGTGTCCAGAGGAAAGTCAGAGGTGACAGAACCTCAGCTCCTGGGCTGCCTCACGGAGAATCCCTCTTAGGTGACCATGTTTATGCCTAGGGTCTGGGGCACAGACTCTAGGCAGGCTGACTGACCCTAGGCTAAAACTTGGAGGGTCCTTCCCCAGTGATGCCTAGCAGAAGGAGCCTCCTTCAGTCTGGTCCCACCTCCAGGGTGAACTGCTTCATCACAGGAGGACAGAGAGATGCCTTGTGAAACTCAGACCCATGTCCAGAGTAAAGTCAGAGACTGTGCAGACCCCATGTTCAGAGAAGACAGGAGACACACAAGCCTTCTAACCACAACTGACTAAGAGCTGACTAAGTGTGAGCAACTGAAGCAATGGGCAGATGCAAGAATACATGTAAAGAACAACAATACAACAATAAAGAATACAAATAAAGAACAACAAGGGAACAACAGAAGAAACTGGTGGCTCTACAACACCAAGACCTGAACAGAGCAATGAAGAAAAAACAGAAGGAAACAACCTCAAAAACAACTTTATGAAGATTATAGAAGCCTTAAAAGAGGATATAAAAAATTATCTTAAAGAGATAGAATACAAACAAAAAAATTGGAAGAGTTGAACAAATCCTTGAAGGACAGCAAAGAAAACCAAGAAAAGAAAAGCCAACAAATGAAAGAAACATTCCAGGAACTGAAAATTGAAATAGAAGCAATAAAAAAGGCATGAAGTAAGGCAAAGGTGAAAATAGAAAATCTAAAGAAAAGAGCTGGTACTACAGATACAAACATAACCAACAGAATCCAAGAGATTAACTCCTGATTAACCCAATAGAATAACTCCTGACTATTCAATGGAAACAATGAAAGCATGAAGGTCCTGGTCAGAAGTTCTACTGACACTAAAAGAGCATGGCTGCCAACCCAGAAAAACTATCAAACATCATGAATGGAGTAAACAAGATATTTCATGACAAAATCAAACTTAAACAATACCACAAATCCTGCCTTTCAGTTTTCAGAGGGAGCACTCCAACCTAAGGATCCCAAATACACCCATGAAACCACAAACAATCGATAATCTCAAAGAAGAAAAGCCCAAAGGAAAGAAATATATACAAGCTACCACCAAAAATAACAGGAAATAACAGTCAGTGGTCACAATATCCCTTAATATCAATGAACTCAAATCACCTATAAAAAGACACACCCTAACATGATGGATACAAAAACAGAAACCATCCTTCTGCTACATAAAAGACACATACCTCAACCACAAAGACAGACACAGGCTCAGAGTAAAGGATTGGGAAAAATTTTTCCAATCAAATTGCCCCAAGAAACAAGCTAGGGTTGCCATCCTAATATCTGAGAAAGTAGACTTCAAACTAAAATAAATTAAAGGACACTGGATGGACATTGCTTATTCATCTCATGAAAAATTGAGCAAGATGAGATTTCAATCCTGAATATTTATGCCTGAAATATAAGGCCACCTATATATGTAAAAGATATATTACTAAACCTCAATTCTCACACTCTAATCATAATATGCCATTTTCATCCTTGGATAGGTCATCAAGATAGAGACTAAACAGAGAAATAAGGGGTATAAGAGAGGTTATGATGGAAATAGTTTTAATAGATATTTACAAAAGCTTACGCCCAAACACAAAGGAATATACATATTTCTGAGCACCACATGGAACTTTCTCTAAAATTGACCACATAACAGGTCATAAAGCAAATATCAATAGATACAAAAAATGTGAATAATCCCTTGTATCATATCAGACTACCATGGTCAAAAGTTAGAGTTAAACATCAAATATCACAGAAAGCCTACCATCTCCTGGAAACTAAACATCACTCAAATGAACCACCTGTGGGTCAAGGAAGAAATTAAGAAAGAAAGAAAGAAATCAAAGGCTTCCTAGAGCTAAATGAACCTGAATCCACAAAAAAACCCAAACTTATGGGACACAATGAAAGCAGTCTTAAGTGGAAACTTCATGTCAGTAGATCCCTAGAGAAAGTCCACACTAGAGAACTAACAGCACAGCTGAAAACCTTAGAACAATTAGAAACAAACTCACCTAGAAGGAGTAGACAGCAGGAAATAATCAAACTTAGAGCTGAAATCAGTACAATTGAAACAAAAAGAACATTACAAAAAAAATCAATAAATCAAAAGAGTTGGTTCTTGGAGAAAGTCAACAAGATAGATAAACCCTTACCCAAACTAACCACAAAGCAGAGAGAAAGTATTCAACAATTTCAGAAATAAAAAGGGGGGCATAACAACAGACCCCCCAGCAAATACAGAGAATTATCAGGTCATACTTTGAAAATCTATATGCCACAAAAATGGAAAACCTAAAAAAAATGGACAGCTTTCTTGACAAGTACCATTTACCAAAATAAAATCAAGAACATATTAAATACCTAAACAGACCTATAACTCCAAAGGAAAGTGAAGCTGTCATTAAAAGCCTCCCAAGTAAAAAAAGCCCAGGTCCAGATTGTTTCAGTGCACAATTCCACTAGACATTCAAAGAAGAACTATTATCAATACTCTTCAAAATATTTCATAGAGTAGAAACTGAAGGAATATTGCCAAACTCTTTTTATGAGACCACAATAACCCTAATACCCAAGCCACTCAAAGACGCAGAAAACAAAGAGAATTACAGAACAATTTCCCCCATGAATATTGATGCTAAAATTCTCAACAAAATCCTGGCAAACCATATACAACAACATATAAAAAAATAACATCCAACATGATAAAGTAGTCTTCATCCCAGAAATACAGGGATGGTTAACTATATAGAAAACTGTAAATGTCATCCATCATATAAAGAAACTGAAGGATAAAAACCACATGATTATATCCTTAGATGCTGAAGAAGCCAATGACAAAAATCCAACATTCCTTTATTATAAAAGTCATGGAGAGATCAGGAATACAGGGAACATATCTAAATATAATAAAGGTGATTTACAAAAAGCTGACACACAACATCAAACTAGATGGAGAAATACTCAAAGTAATCCCACTAAAATCAGGAACGAGACAAGTCTGTCTTCACCCCCTCATCTTTTCAATATAGTTCTCAAAGTTTTAGCTAAAGCAATAAGGGAACAAAAGGAGAATAAGGGGATACAAATTGGAAAAGAAGAAGTGAAACTATCTCTATTTGCAGATTATATGACTGTACATATAAGTGACCCACAAAATGCTACCAGGGAACTTCTACAGCTGATAAACACCTTCAGCATTGTAGCAGGATACAAAATTAACTCAAAGAAAACCATAGCCCTCTTATACACTAAAGGTAAAAGGGCTGAAAAAGAAATAAGGAAAACATGACCCTTTATAATAGCTGCAAATAGCATTAAAAACCTTGGAGTAATAACCAAGGAAGTAACAGATCTATTTGATAAAATCTTTAAATCATTGAAGATAGAAATTGAAGAGGATATCAGAAAATGGAAAGATCTCCCCTGTTCCTGGATAGGTAGGATCAACATAGTAAATATGGCAGTCCTACCAAAAGCAATCTACAGATTCAAAGCAGTTCCCATCAAAATTCAAACATAATGTTTAACTGACCTGGAAAGAACAATATTTAATTTCATTCAGAATAACAGGAAAGCCAGAATTGCCAAAACAATTTTGCTCAACAAAAGAACCTCAAGAGGCATCACTATCCCCAACTTCAGGTTATACTATAGAGCTATAGTAATAAAAACAGCCTGCTACTGGCATAAGAACAGACTTGTGGATCAATGGAATAGAATTGAGGATCTGGGCATTAACCCAAAAACCTATGAACACCTGATCTTCGACAAAGAGGCCCCAAAATATTCAATGGAGAACAGATAGTTTCCTTAACAAATGGTGTTGGCATAGGTGCATGTAACTGTGTAGAAAAATGCAAATAGGTCCAAGCCTATCACCCTGCAGAAAACTCAAATCCAATTGGATCAAAGACCTCAACATAAACCCAGCCACACTGAACCTGATAGAAAAGAAAGTGGGAAATACCCTTCAACACATTTGCTCAGGTGAACACTTCCTTACTATAACACCAGTAGCACACACCTCCTGAAACTGAGAATCTTCTGTAAAGCCAAAGACATAGTCAATAGGACAAAACAACAGCCTACAGAATGGGTAAAGATTTGCACCAATCCCACAAGTGACAGAGGACTGTTGTTGAAAATATACAGAAAACTCAAGAGATTAGAGTCCAAAGCCTTAAATAACCCAATTAAAAAATGGAATTTGGAATTCAAAAGGGCATTCTCAGCAGAATTATTACAAATGGCTGGAAAGCACATGAAAAAGTGCTCAACATCTTTAGCCATCAGAGAAATGCAAACCAAAACAACTTTGAGATAACACCTTATACCTGTCAGATTGGCTAAATTTAAAGACACAAATGACAGCCTATGCTGGAGAGGTTGCGGAGCAAGGGAAACACTCTTCCATTGTTGGTTATAGTGTCAGCTTATTCAACCACTCGGTAATGCAGTATGGCGGTTTCTCCGAAAACTGGGAATCAGTCTTCCCAAGGACCTGACAATACCACTATTGGGCATATGTAGGCGCCCAACATGGGCCTGGTTCCACAGAAACCACGGGCTCCCTGCCCGCGGACCCAGCCAGTCTGAGCAGCCAGTTTGGTTTCAGACCTTTGCACAGATCTCTTGCACGCAGCCAAGAGCAGATCTGCGTGGATCTCCTGAGAGACAGATTGAGCCGGTTGTGGTGGAGGAGACAAAGGCGGGCCAAAAAATTCCTTATGGCACCTCTGCTGTGGCACAACTGCGACACCTGCTGACCATAAGTCCTCATTACATCTGAGTAAGACAATTCTTTTTCTTCTACAATGTCCGACCAGATAAATGTTCAAAATTTTACTCACTTTTTCACAATAGTGATAAAAAATTATTTTCAAAATTACACATTTAGAGACTATCTCAACCCAAAAATTCTTTTACTTTTTTATATAATAATATACTTTGTACCTACCTATTTTAAAGAGTCCCAACATAAACCCATGCCCCATAAGACATATAAGGCTAAAATGTCTGGCATAAATAAACATGTTAAGACAATCCAAAATCTCATTACTTCCATAAAAAGGTCTACATTAGTTAAACAAAAATACAAAGCTCATATTAATAAAAATTTAAAAAAACTAAATAAAAAACTTAAAAAATAAATAAAAATTTTAAAATAATAAATAAAAATTCTAAAAAATTAAAACAAAAAATAATAAAACAAATAAATATAAAGACTAAAAAGATTTTCCACTCTATAAAATTGTTTAAAAAGTCATTTATAAAAAGCTTTAAAACACTAAAAAAAAAAACCATTACCACTAGAGGCACATATCCTAAAGATACACATTCTCACCCCAAAAGCATTAGCACAGCCATGTTTATAGCAGCATTATTCATAATAGCAAGAACCTGGAAACAACCTAGATGGCCCTCAGCTGAAGAATAGATTAACAAACTGTGGTACATCTACACAATGGAGTACTACTCAATAGAAAGAGAAAATGATATCCTAAAATTTGCAGGATGGATTTGGAGGATATCCTGAGTGTGGTCTTACAAACCCAGAAGGATATACAGGGGATGTACTCACTCATTAGTGGACTTTAAGCAAAAACCTTTTTTCATTGAAAGATGATGGGTGAATAAAGTGATTTAAAATACACACACATTCACACACAAACACGCAAAAATACTAAACAAAAAATAAAAATCTCTTGTGGTTTTGTGTCCAGAGCTTGACCTGCAGAGAGACCACCAAAGTCAGAAATATCCAGAATGCAAACAGCAAGTTTTATTGGCAGTGTAATATATGCCAGGCAGGATGCATACTTCAAGTTTCTGTGACAACAGAGCAGGAAGTAGATTGTGCCCTTAGCTACAAGGGATTTTTTTATACAAAAATTCTACAACAAAGTTGGTTGCTTGAGGGTACAGTGATGGGTGTTACTGATTAGTTCTTGCTTAGGTAACAAAGTCAGTTGCTTGGGGGTATAGTGCTGGAATACTACTTATTGGTTCGTTTGTGCTTAGGGTCTTTCTGCCCCAGAGTATCTTTGGACTCCACCTGAATGGATCCAACTGGGACCCTACCTGGGGTGGCAGGTTTTCCCAGAACTAGTCAAGTGAGAATCTATTCCTTTCCCAGACCTGGGCTGATATCTTGGCTGATCTCCCAGAGCTGGGCAGGTATTCTCTCTGAACTGGGGAGGCTCCCTGCTAGGTCTATTCTTTTAAAACATGTTCTTTTCCCAGGACTGATCAAGCATGACTATTCTTCTCCCAGACCTGGGCAGCACTCCACCTTCCTTAAATGAGAAATTTTATTTTACTCTTTTTCATAAAATAACTACTAGAATACAGAATGGGGTTTCTTGAACTAAGTTTACTCTCTTCATTCCCTCATTTTCTTTTTAGTTACTGTCCCAATCATGGGTTTCCAGCAATAAGCTCATAGGAGTCTCGTGTTTGTGTGTGTGTGTGTTTGTGTGGGGGGGGATCATATCCTAGATTGGCAGTGCCTAGAGGTGTATAGTTTCTTTGTACCATAAGTTGTATTGTTCTTAGCCTTCATAAATTGTACTAATTTGTTGATGATACAAGGTCCAAAAGTACTCAGCAGTAGAAAAATTAGGGATCTCACTGGGCTGGACATCAGAGTGGTGAACCAGGGAGATTTCAAAACTCAGAACTCAAACCACCCCTGGCTCACCTCTACCTCATGTTTTTGTTTCAGTATTCTTTGACATACTTTATCTGTGGTCTGCTTAACTACTCCAAAGTGGTCTTCTCCTAGGGCTGCACATAATCCCTTTTGGTTCAAGAATAATAAATCTAGCCTTCGTTGATTTTGCATTACTACTTCTGCTAAGGAACTCAGTGATTCTTGTAAATGAGAAATGGACTGTTCTAATTTTTCTATATCTTCATCAATGGACAATCTTAAAGAAGTATAATGCTGCTGCTGTGTAATTAATGAGGTAGTACCTGTCCCTAAGCCTGCCAAGCTTATCCCTAGCAAAATCCTTAAGATTAGGTTGGTAAAGGGCTCTCTTATAGTGGGAATAAGCCATTGTCACAGTGGGGTTTGGAAGCTCACCCTCCGCATGGTAAATAAGTCTAGGCACTAGGCGAACCAAAATGCAAAACCCGTTAGTTTGATCAAGCACTTGTGCATGAGTGCAGGGAGTCAGCCGCTTGGAGCAAGCCCACAAGGTGTCATGGGGGGGGGGAGAATCCAGACATCCTGAAGTGGAGGTGTTGAGTTGGTGGGTTTGGTTACAAAAGGTCTGGTAATTCGTGGAGACCTTTCCTACACACAGTCCTTGGCTCTGGACTGCCATCTACACCATTCAGACTTAGAGGTCTGAGTGTACTGCTATTCCTTCATAGGAAGCAGTCAGATTGGGCTGTGTGCCATTCAGGAGCAGGAAGGATTTCTGAATCAGAGAGTAAAATGGGCCCTCTGCCATTGATTTTACTTGGGCTGTTTGTTCTGGTTGCTCTGAGTGTTGGTTGTGTGGGAGTTGGAGGGTTAATAACTTTGTTGGGGCCTAAGGGCTGCTGCTGGGTGGGTTCTATCTTCAGACTGAGATGGAATGACAGTCCTTGAACATATCCACCATTGTATACTCTGAGTCCCTAAGTCCTCCCTCTTAGGCAGTCTGAGAATTTTCACCTCTGCTCAGTGAATCTTATAGTTATGGGATTACATTGATACTTCAGACATGTCTCCTGGCCTTCCCATGATCCTACTGGGGAGGAGGAACTATAACCTATATAGACTCCAGCATATCTACAGTTGTCTTTCATCAGCCCTGAACCTGTCTGATTCCTGGCCATGGTTATTAAATCTCATGAGGAGCTAGGCTTCCAGTAGGTGTCACAGGCAGTCTCACAACCCGATTTTCTACAGAAAAAGTCAGTTGTTCCTCCTCACCGGTTAGATTCCAGGCTCCTTTTATCCCCCGATATACATAAATCGAGACAGTCCTCAGTTTACTCCCAAGGGAGGCAATTTGCAGCTGACCCCCAGCCCTGCACAAGGTAATGAGCTGCATTGTTCCTGACCCTTGCACTCAGGGAGGCCTTTGTCAAGGTCTCAATCTAATACATCCCAGGTACTGGTGGCCAAGTCACACAGGTCTACTCTGAATCTGTTCTCCAGGTTCCTTGGGGTGCTTCTGTTGAACCCAGAGAAATCTAGTCTCCCTTCCAAGTGGTGATCATGCATGTTTGTCTCCAGGGAGCATGAGGGTTCACCTCTATTGCTGCCACGAGCAGGGGAGGAGACATGGTTATCAGCAGACAAGGCCAAGCCAGGAGAAGGATCATGGTGATGAATCTGAAGTTTCATGGATGTGAGTTGGTCTTCCACACTTCAACATCAGGCAGGTTGAGGGGGTCTGTGGAGCGCATATGAGAGTGGTGGATCCACAGAACAACTCTGTCCACTTTGAGGGCTTGTTGGGGTTGTCAGAATCACTTGGTAAGGCCCCTTCTACTTAGGCTTGAGAGTCCAGCAATGGTGTCTCCAGACCAGGAACTAGTCTCCAGGTAGGAACCTGTGGGGGTTAGGAGAGAGAGCAGAGGCATAAATGGCTTCTAGCTGGGTCCACATTTGCTTATGGATAGCCTAAAAGAGGCCATGGAGGGCTTGCAGAAGCTCTTCATCCTCCAGCTGTGCCAACACAGTTTGCAGGCTAGGAATAATTGGAGGGGGATGGCCATACATAATCTCTAAAGGGGTTAGTCCAAGCAGGGAACAGGGCAAGAAGAACGAGAATTACACAGTTACTACCAGTCTCCAAAGCTAATTTGGTAAGGGTATCTTTTAGGGTCCGATTCATTTGCTCTACTTGCCCTGAACTCTGGGACCTGTAAGCACGATGCAATTTCCAATCTGTCCCCAGTGCAGTGGCTATCCCCTGACTTAACTGTGACACAAGGCTGGGCCATTGTCATACCAGATCATGACTGGGAAACCAAACCTGGGCAGAATCTCTTCCAAGATCTTCTTATCGACCACACCCACAGTTTCATATTTGGTAGGGTATGATTCTGCCAATCCAGAAAAGGTGTCTATAAAAACTAGTAAGTACCTGTACTCAAATTTTCCAGGTTTTACCTCTGTGAAGTCTGTCTCCCAATATGCATCTGGTCTGGTTCCTCTTAGGCAATTTGCCTTTTCACTAGGAGAATTTTTGGCATCAGTGAATTGGCAAGGGTGGCATTTGGGCATAATATTTTCCAAGATTTGGGTGCCCTGCCTTAACCTTAAATTTGATCCCCTCAAGAGCTTTTGGTCTTTTTGCATCCTTTTGGTCCCCATATGGGAGGCACGGTGGATTTGCTGGAATATGAGTTTGCCCAGTCTGTTTGAGAACAGGAGCTTGCCTCCTGGGAGGTGTCACCAGCCTTGTTTTTAAGCACCTTCCTGTCTTGCTGCCCATGTTTCATTATCTTGATCATAACTTGGTGCCCTGGGTAATGAATAACAGCCAATTTCTTGGGAAGCCAAAGTACCTTAAGCAAATCTAGAATTTCTTGCTTGTTTTTAATGGTTTTTCCCTCAGCTGTCAGCAGCCCTCTTTCCATATAAAACGCCACATGAATATGGATAGTGGCAAAGGCATACTGGCTATCAGTGTACACATTTAGCCTCTTATCTTTTCCCATTTGCAAGGACTTTGTCAGAGCAATCAACTCAACTCTTTGTGCTGACTTACCTGGAGGTAGGGCTGAGTCCCATACCACCGCTTTAGCAGAAGTCGCTTCTGCCCCTGTGTAACTCTGCCCATCTCTAAAAAAGCTGCTCCCATCTTTACATACCAAGTATATACCAAGTGTATACCAAGTCTCCTCAGCATCTAGCAGTGGGGTATCTTTCAAGTCTGGATGAATGAAATAAGCTTGGGCCAATATATCTGCACAATTGTGCAGAGGTGTGTCCAGGTCCAGTTCGGGTAGTAAGGTGGCTGGGTTTAAAGCTGTGGGTACTTGGAAGGTGATTCTGGCAGGGTTGAGAAGTAGAGTCTGATAATGTGTGATCCGGGCATTACTCAGCCAGCAGTCAGGTGGCTATTACCAAGTTCTGTCCCAAAGTCAATTTATCTGCATCCTTTACTAGCAAGGTTATGGCAGCAATGATTCTAAGACATGGAGGCCATCCTGCAGCCACTGGGTTCAGTCTCTTTGACAAGTATGCCACCAATGTCTTCCAGGGACCAATGGTCTGGGTCAATACTCCCTTGCCAACTCCCTTGCTCTCATCTACAAATAGGTAAGAAGCCTTATTAATTTCTGGCAGTCCCAAAGCCAGTGCCTCCAGCAGCTTCCATTTTAGAGTGTCAAAGGCCGGTTCTCCTTCCTCTGTCCAGGTAAATTCAGGGGTCGTTTTGGTGGCCTCTTATAGAGACCATGCCTACTCAGCAAACCCAGGTATCCATAATCTACAAAATCCAGCAGTGTCAAGAAATTCCCTGACCTGCCTGGCATTTGAAGGTGGGGGAATTTTGAGCACTGTCTCTTTGCAGGCATCAGAAAGCCATTGCTACCCTTCTCTTAAAATATATCCTAGATATATTACTTGAGTCTGGCAGAATTGAGCCTTTTTGGCTGAGGCACAGTACCCAAGGTTTCCAAGTGCTTTGAGGAGGTCTCTAGTCCCCTTCAGGCACATGTCTTTGATTTCTGCAGCTACCAACAAGTCATTCACATACTGGAGGAGACTTATAGCAGGGTGTTGAGTCCGATATTCACTGAGCGCCTCGTCAAAGATGGTGGGAGAATTTTTGAATCCTTGGGGCAGCCAGGTCCAAGTTAACTGTCCATTGATCCCAATTTTGAGGTCATGCCACTTGAAAGCAAAGTCTGGTTGACTTCCTGATGCCAAGGATTGGACATCTTAGGGTAATTGTCTATGACTCTCTTATTTACTTTCCACAGATCCTGCAATGGCCTGTAGTCATCAGAATGTGGTTTATTTGTGGGCAGTAAGGGTGTATTGCAGGGCTCAACTCCTGCCCAGAGCTCAACATATTTGGGGGTGGGGGTGCTTAGCCAACCCCATTCCTCCTGTCTCAGCCCAGGCTACAGAATTCCTGTAACCAGTCTATAAGTTGTGCTTCAGGTTCTCTGGGAGGTAGAGCTTGGTAGAGTCTACATTCTTCCCCTAATGGTGTGGTGATCAGCACTCCTGGGGTTTCTTGAGCTAAGTTTTGTCTCTTCACTATTTTTACTGTAGAAGCATTGCTTAGCAGAAATTTGTGGTAGCCATAGTGTATCTGTGGGCATTAGCTGTGACTTACTGTGCTTTCTTCATCTGTAGCTGAGCCTAACCTGGGTAGAGGAGATTTAGATTTTATTTTTTATGTTTCATGTATTTTAGAGAAAAGAGAAGTTTTATTACTGTATAGGTTATTTTTTATCTATTCTTAATGTTTTGCTTTTTATATAAAGTTTGATATTGATTTAAAAAACAATAAAAAGAGGAAAAAATAAAAATGAAGAGGATTATAAGCCAAGATCCAAATGCTGAGATGAAATATGAAGAAAATATCTACAACACAATATGTATATTCTTCTCAAAATGATCTTCACAATTTCACTGTTTGGAGGCTTTGAAAATTCATTCCTATTGATGTAGTGATGACTTCTTATGATCCCAGCACTCTTGAGAAGGAGACAGAAGGATCAGTTCATGTCCAGTCTTGGCTACTGTTAGTGTTCTGACCCACTTCCTGTAGTTCTGACCAATAAGCAATAATCTGGCCTGCCCAGCATCCTGATGTTGTTAAAGCTCCCTATTAAGAAAGAGATTTTTCCCTTCACCTGCTCCCTTCCTTCTGTCTTTCTCCTCCTGCCAGAGGCTGTACACATCTCTGACCTCCCGCTTCCTTCTCTTGACTTCCCCTCACTCTAATAAAATCTGAGTACAGCCTGTAGAAAGTGTCTCTTTCAGCAGCTCCCATCCCTGCTGCAGCAGCCTGAATGGCATGCCTGTCTGCATGGGGCCACTGTTTTCTGCCAGGTAGCCTCTTCCCTGATCAGACAACAACATTGGTGCTATGACTCAACAGGGGCCCTCCTGTCTGAATGCTGGGACCCCCTGGGACTTTCATTTAGAAAGTTTCTCTCCAGACTTAGAAAAGTGACAAATGCCAAGCTTGTGTGGGTTTGGAGGGGGAAATGTGTATATGTGCATGCAAGTTTACATTTAAACACCTTATGGACTATTATCAAATCTTACATGGGTGTCTCTAGATTTTTCCATGGAATATCCCATACACTATACACTGCTGCCTTCCCAAGGAGTTAAGACTTTTGAAATC
>PVIH01007117.1:0-76528 GCA_004025045.1 Sigmodon hispidus
TATATATATATATATATATATATATATATATATATATATATATATACATACATATATATACATGTATATGTATACATATCAAATATATATACATATGAGTGTAAGAAGGGTAGAAATGACTAAAGTAAATTATATTTGTATATGAAACTGTCCAATAACAAATTTTCTTGAGTTTGAACGAGTTAAAGTTTTAGATTTGTGAATTAAGAATGCTTAGTCTATTATTGGACTTATAATTCTGTCTGCTACTTACTTGAAAACATCCCCCCCCATTTTAATTCAGAGTTCATCTATACACTCCCCAATGAAGATTGTTAGGAACCTTACCCATTCATAACAAATACTAGTTTTGTGATCTCATGGTGTTTTCTTTCTTAGGTATTAGGACCTACAATCCTATGGCCCCCAAAGATAAGTACTTGCCTCTTCCCATTGTAGAAAATATCTAATTGGGAAAAAGCTTAATGCATTTAGTCCTCAATTTCATATAGGAAGAAGGGAACACTCCTGGTGTTATTCATTTAAAATCCCTTCAGAAACTTACATGAGTCTTCTGCCTCAGAAGTCTGCAATAATTTCAAGGGGTTTTGTTCTTTGGATGAGCAGATTTTGGACCATCAATTTCCATGTCTCTAGGTTTCATCTATAGATGTTTCTAAAACATCTGTTCTGAGCACTTCATGAATTCTTTAAAAACATTTACTTTTAATATTTTTCTGTATATATTACACAAAATCCTAGGGTTCACTCTGACTTTGGATATGTGTATATCATGTACTTTGATCACATTCACCCCATTTTTCTATCTCCTGATATCTATTTCCTTTCCAGTGTCCTTTCTACTGGGAAAGAGGAAGGAGAAATGATGTAATTATAATCTCAAAAATAAAAGGAAAGGGATTCTAGAAAAAAAATCCTACATTCTCCATATGAAATTAAACAGAAGATATTTGTCTTTCTGATTATGGCTTATTTTACTTGACATTTTCTGCAAATGAAATAATAGTTCCACTATTTTGTACTACTGATCAAAACTCTACTGTGTATCTAAGCCATGTTTTTATTCACTCATTTGTTGGTTATTTAGGCTGATTTTATAACTTGGCTATTGTGCCACAATGAGCATAGATTAAACCAAAAATTATTTCCAGATTTAAGAGTTTTGTAACTCTTTTTAAAGATTTATTTTATTTTTAATCACATGCATATGTGTGTGCCTGTGTAGAAGCCATGTGTATATGTGAGTATAGGTGACTCTGGAGTCCCAGGAAGAGGATATCAGATTCCTTGAAGGTGGAGTTATAGGGTATGGTAAAGTGCCTTGTGAGGGGAAGTGCTGGGAACCCATATCTTCTGGAAAAGTACTATGTATCTCTAATTATTGAACCATCTCTCCAGCCCTCCAAGGCTACTTCTTTCCAGAGAAAATGTGGGCAGCACAAGTCATTTATAAACTATCTCCAATAGGTACAAACTTTCTTTGTCATGCTTCATTTTCCTTATGTTTTTATTTAATCATGTTCACATCCTTAAACTCCATAGGATTCTTGTGACATTCATCTTTCTGAAGTGAATTCAAAGCCAGGACTTTGAATTCTTGAATTTGGCAGGTCACATACGTTGTCTGTTTGTACTCAACCATTCTGCTAACTGGAAGAACTTCCTAGGGTCCATTTAATCTTATCAAATGTTTAAATACTCTTTGAACATTTTAATCCTTGATTTGGTGTTATGTAGGACTGGCACTAAATTATTCACAATTTCTTAGAAGAGACATATTTGCATCACTGATGTGGGTCTTAAAATGTCCCAGATTCTTTTTTACAACTTCTTCAGCCACATTGGTTTTGTCATGCTTTGTCAAAGGCAACCAAGCTCCATTGGCAGTGCTAACATTTGCAAAGCCCTTTGAATAAAGTTCTAACATACATATTTGCCATCCAAGTTGTTTTGGCATTGAATACAACAGGCTTACATTACATGTCAAGAGTAGCCACTGTTCAGGCTGAACTGTTACTTTTCTCAATGTGAACACCAATTTCCAAAGTAAAATGCATATTTTCAGAGCTTTATGAAGCCTGACTTTTTGCAATAGGTTTTTGTATTTGCCAACTTTTCTGAAGTCAAAAAATAAACCCACAATTTCAGTGGTTTATATTTCAATTTTTCTCTTCCACCCCTGCTAATGACATGTGACGGATGTGGTCTGGTCGCTCTGTTCTCTTCTCAGCTTTTTTCCATGACCTAGACTGCAGAGATCTCTCTACAGGGGGCATGCCAATTGTCATTTCTGAAGAAATATAGAAAGAGTTTAAATCAAGGAAAAAGAAAGTATTTTTCACAGAATAAAGAGGATAAAAGCTTGCAAAAAAAATACCATCTAATACACAAACCAAATTGACCTTTAAAATTTTTTTCTCTAAAGCTAACAGTTGTTTTCTCATGAATCTTTCTCAATATTTTATGTAATTCAGATGTGTGAAAACAGTAAAAACTAACAGTTTTCTGAATTCTAAGTTAACTTAAAGAAATCTGTAAATATTGTCAGTGATATGTTGGATACTATTATACTTAATGTAGAACTAGGGAAATGAACTATGAACAATATAACATGTTCTGTGGTGTGAAGAAAAGACATAAAATGTGGATATAGGAGGTGTGACAATAGAAGTTATGTTCTCTCTCTCTCTCTCTCTCTCTCTCTCTCTCTCTCTCTCTCTGTGTGTGTGTGTGTGTGTGTGTGTGTGTGTGTGTGTGTTGTGAGGAGGGGTTTATGTGTGTCTCTGAGCATGCAGAAACCAGATGAGGTTATTGGGTGTCTTGTTCCATCACTTTCTAATTTATTCCTTTGCAATAGAATTTTGTTTTTCTTTTACTGAACCTAGAGATATGCCAATGGCCAGCACACCCTAGTGTACTCTGAGCCATCTCACTAGCCCCAAAGTCATGTTTTTAACCACTTTACAAGCTGCTTACCAGGAATGTACCCATCCAAAAAAATGGGTACCAGTTGAGATTTACTATAGAAATAACTACATGTGTGCTATATTGACAAACCATCCAATATAAAGTAATATTAAAATCCGACGACATTTCTGAAAATTGGGAGATTACTATTGTTACTATCATATCATTATTGTGTAAATGAACTATAACTCAGAAGAGACCTAAGGCTCATGGCTCCAGCACTTTTACCCACTGAGCCATATCAAAAGTTCAAAATCGTGAGTCTTAAGAAAGGTCAGATGATGTGATGTTCGGAATGCACAGGGTTGCCCATCTACAAAGCTCCTGCCATTTGCAAAAGAACAAGTAGCTCTACCTATGATGTCAAACATTTATAGTTATGAGAGAGGCATCTGGACCATGAAAACAAACAGTAAAGGCGAGAAAAGACTGTAAATTATTTTATGACTATATTATTCAATGAACCAGCTAGACTGCTTGTCCTTTTTGCCTCCAATGGCTTGCAACCCTTGTTCTACATTTAATTATTTATGTTTCTTTGATAAGAAATAATTGCTTAGTTAATCAAGTACTGCTTTAAAGAAATAGAACAATCTGTTTTGATTCTTTTGTTCAGGGGGAAAATCTCAGATAAATGGCATTTTGCCTGCTCTCAATGTCTATTTGTAAATTTCAGCCTATTCTAAGTGAAAGCAAGTACTTAAATGCACTATCAAATTGAAGATAGACCCTCAGGAAAAGTGGTCTCATTTACATGCAGCTTGTAGTGCTTTTTGTAAGAACATGTTTGACTTTGCACTTTTCCTTGATAGCAAATGGGAACGGAATAAATGTAGTGTGCAGAATTCACTTGACAGCTTAAAAACCTTAATAGCATTTGGATTCTTTTTACGTTATATATTCCTAACAATGCAAATTTTTAGAGAGTAAAATCTCTGCTATTTTAAGGAAGGACACTTGCATGATTTCAGATTTCAGAAAAGATAAAGTACTTCAGGTGATATATAGAATATAGCAAAGCTATGTTGGAATAAAAGATTCCTGTACATAGTTCTCACTCAGTTATATTGAATTAGAAATTGATTATTTGAAACCGTGCATACTAAACGTGGAAATAAGAGCTTTACTAAGAATCACTGTCTTGCTGTATAGAAAACTTGTAGGGATTGTATAAGAAAATAAAATATGATGATATTTGCTCTGTTAAAAGGAAACCTCCTCAGTTTTCTCTTTTAAATAATTTAAAGTCAGAAGAAAAAGTAGTTATATCTGAAGATGTAGAGAATGATCTTAAGTGAACTTTGGCTTATTGTCATGAAATGGTTACAAGAATTAACTCAGCATAAATTCAAGTCCTAGCTGCCACTGCAACCTAAAGATACTGGCATGAAATCCTATAATTTTATGCAAATTCTCTTGATTAACTTACAAGGCGGATGTCACAATACAGCAGGCATGCAGCCTGTCTCTGGCTGGGTGTGGAATTAGTGCAGCTGAGCTTGTAGGACCAGACTGTCAACCTTAAGCGCTGAAAGCAAATTCAGGGTTCTTGTTCACCTTTGCTTGAAGATCCTTTAGATCCTTCTATGCAGATGCTGACTTTCTTTATGTAGCTCTTACATTCTCCTAGAAGGAATACTGAAATGATTTTTTTAAATTGATTTTTGAGCCACCTGAATTCTTTTCAGAATGAGAAGTATGAAGGACAGGTCTCCATAGCTTCTTCCATAGCTAAATAAATAGTATGGCTTTGGCCATTCACAAATTTTCATGAATTCTAACTTCTTTATCAGTGGTTTCAAACTTCCTTATGCAGTGACCCTTTAATATAGTTCCTCATGTTGTGGGGACCCCCAACTATACAATTATTTCATTGCTACTCATAGCAATAAGTATGTTTTCATAAACTCCTCTCCTTGTAAATCATTATGTTTATTGACCAAAATCTAGGGTGAGAGAATACCAGAGAAGTCCCAAATTCTTGTGTTCCTATGTAAGGAACTAAGCAGAGACATACAATGGCGGCAGATCCAGGTATCAGTGTACTAAGAGAGTATCTTTTCAGTGTGGAAAAAGTGGGGCAGAAAAGAGTGGAAAAATAGTGCAGCAGCCCAATTAGTCCAGTGCACAAAATATAGGAGCTTTCATGTCTCCCAAGAATGATGGTATAGCTCATTACATAAACAAGGATTGTCTCTGCATGTTGTACTTATTACATGCATTTCTACATGCAACTTTGTATATAAGGTCTCCTCGCCATGCATTTCCAGTCTATATCTGATGGCATGTATTATGTACATAGGTATATATAATATTTTATATATTGCCCTATTTTCCTGCCTTATTTGAAAGTGAACTACAGTTGTAAGAAGTTGTATAAGGATTTTTTTACATAACTTTCATTTTATTTTTTTCAATAGTATCAATTTGTGAAATTATAGTACAATATCACAGCCAGGATATCCACATTGATAATTTTTCTCTCACTTATTGATTTTCTTTTTCTTTGAATATTATAATTACATATGTATATATGTAAATATATAGGTATATACACAAATACAAAGCAAAATATAATATTGTGTATGCACAGATATTTATAAATACAAACTGTTGAGTCTGTTTTTGTTACATGGATGTGTATATGGCTCAGGTCTGGACACTATGCATTGGACAACCAATAAAGGGCTTTATCCTTGGGAGAGGCAAATTCCCTTTCTTCCAAAAGTCATCAATTGTCTGTAGTTTGAATCTCCAGTACCTACATAAAAATCTTGGCATGGCTGTGCCTGCTAGTAACAGCTTTGGGAAGCACAGGTGGGCACACATCAAGATCACAACAGCCTCTAATTTGCTAAGAGACCTGTCTGAAGGCAATATGATAGACAGAAGAAATGGACATCCTGTGCTGACTTCCCATGTGTGCACACAAACCACATATGTGTACCACTCTACTCACAACACACACATAAATGAAGTGGTATGGAAATCAGAGGCCATCTCTTGTGTTGGCCCGCAGCTTCTACCTTGTTTTGAGACAGGGTCTCTTCACTGTTTACTGCCATGTTCACTAGCTTCTTAGTTACCAAGTTTTGGGAATTTTCTGTTTTCACATTTCATCTCACTTTTTGGAGCACCGAGATTATAGACAAATGCTACTGGACCCAACTTTGTGTGGATCTGAGGAGGCTAGCTCACATCTTTATGGTTGGGTTGCGATCACTTTATGCACTGAGAGATCACTTCAGCTTACATTCTATTTTCTTCTTTTCAATGTATTATTTTGTGTTATTTAACAGTAACAGTGTTTATTCCCATATTGAAATAGAGACATAGCATATCATCATGCTTTATTTTACAGGGTGTTAACGAAGGCTGAGAATGATCAATACCTGAGCTCAGTTAATTAGCTTGCATGATTTTTTAATAAATAATAAGTAAGAGACATTTAAAACTAGAGCCCCTGATTTCACCAAAGGCAAAACTAGAATCCAAGTTATATCTTTTAGGATATTTCATGAATGGAATCAAATTAAATATTAGGTTCTGCCACTGTTAACCTGATCCTAGTGCTATTGAATCTTCACTTTTAAAATTGCAGGCTCAGCCATCCCAGAAAACCTACACAAGCAAAAATGTGATAGCTTAGAGTGTTTTTTGAAAATTATAGCTATAACAGGGCCAAATATGGCCCACGTCTCAATTTCAAGTGTTGCCTACTTCTGTTCTCCTGTTACAACATCAGAATTGAGCAGTTGATAGGGATGCTTTATGGTACATATAGCAAAAATTATCAGTTACTCAGTTTGCAACGAGGAAAAAAAAACTGACCTTTGCCATAGAGACAATTAAGTTCACTGACTAATTGAATTATCCAATATGTCAAAAATCACATTTTAATTTTACAGCAATAGACTTAGCTCATATAGCAGATAATTTTATGTAAAAAAGGTTATCATGAGTTTTGCTTAATTTTAGAATCTACTGCAGCATTAAATAAAGTATAATTGCAGAAAGAATAGGAATATGAAATTGTGCACAAAATTTTTTCACAGAATCTTGATTTGGGGTTTTGCTGAGTACCATGTTCTGAGTAAAAAACTGGGTAAAGCACATGACCATAGCATTGAAGTTTTAAATACATGCATATTAAACAATCCAAACTCAGTTCAATCAAGTCAATCAAGAGTTACTGAATCCTGAATACACTGTGGAGACATTATTCATCCTTAAAACAAACACAAAAGAAAAAATACAAATTATTTTGATTAATAAGTATAGAGAAGTGACTGAATCTGCCTACCAAGGCAAATCAGTAGAAAAAATAATAATAATTCTACTAGAAACTAAAATTAGAAAAGAGAATACAGGAGAATTTCTGTTTTGTTGCTTATATTATCGATGACAGCTTGTTTGTATAATTAAAGAATGTGGTTCAGTGCTTCCAGAAAGGTCACCTTAACTGTCACCATCACAATCCATGTATTTAATTTGGCAAAACTGCCTGCTTTAAATATCTTAACAGTTGTCATTTAGGAGCCCCTCATATAGAAGTTCTTGTCTACCTGAGATTTGTTTATATGCCTAGAAGGCAAACTCTTTCATTAACCTGCTCTTGTTCTTATCTTAGGCAAAGGTCATACCACTATCTCTATCTCTAAGCATCAGTTATGTCTAAGCACCCTAAATGAAAGCATCCTGTGGCCCACAGGGCTTAACTCTGAGTCATTAGACTTTTGCACCAAATAGCTACTAACTTGTCACATGCCACAAAATAATTCCTTGCCTCTAGGCATTATTGATCTGTAAAAGTACCTGAATTCTGACTGAATAGTGTTTTGTATAGAGCTTAAGCCTAGATTTTTAAGAGGAGATTCTTTCAGTGATAAATGCAGTATTTCAATTTATAAAATATTTATGATGTCACTAGGCCATAAAGGAGGCAAACTCGACTCTTTAATCCTTCTAATTGCTGTACTGGATAAAACATATTTTTATGAATTCTCAATCTCTAGTTGGAAGCAAATACTTGAAGCAAAAGACTGATAAGGAAAAAGAACCCCAATAAGCCTGTTTCTGTATAGATCTCTTGTATGCATGGAGAAGAGAGAATTAAGAGGAAAGAAGAGGAGTCTTGGAGGGAGGGTATATGGAAGTCTTCAACAGAATCAAGCCATTGGTATCAGGGAAGCTAGTGACAGCCACCGGAAATAAACACACACAAAAAGCTAATAGAGCTTAAGTGAGCACTTGGTCTTGGGGGAAGAGTTGTGATTGCCTTAAAGTCAGTTGTTTTGGTTTTGTTGTTTGTTTGTTTGTTTGTTTGTTTGTTTGTTTTGTTTTGTTTTTCCAATACAAGGTGGGAGATACCCTCACAAATTTTCATATGAAAGCATAACTTCTCAGTTCTCTGAGGGTTTTGTATATCTTTACTTAATCCATATAATTAACTCAAAATTATCTTTATACCAAAAAGGCAAAGGATAGAGAGCCGTATTCTGGTCACTGCTACTGCTTACATATCATTTTTATTCTTTCTTCTCCTAAAAATGCCAAGTGTGAATCTTATTCCATCAGATTATACTATACAATTAAGACTGCCAGAAGCAATGAATGCAAATTTAAGATGCACAGTTAAATTCAAATTTCAGAGAAATTGGTATCTGTCAAACAAACACATTGTTTATTTGAAATTCAGATTAAATGGATTCCTCCACCTGACTGACTATTTGATGTTATAGGAAGGTGGTGTTAATTTGGGTTGAAAACTTTAACTCCTGTGTCTCCTTTATATATATATATATATATATATATATATATATATATATATATATATATATATATTTAATTCTATCTAGTGAGGTTCATAGTGATTTTGCTGATCTCGAAGGTGATTTTAACAGTAGTTTGTTCTTTAAGTTACTGACTTCTGCCCTGATTTTACTTTCTATCCAGCTTCATATTTTGCCCATACATTATATTTTCCCCATTACCAATTGTGATGGCTGTTCTTGATTGTGAACTTGGCTACATATGGAACAAACCCCCTAAACAGAGGACACATGTGTGAGGGATTTTGTTTTTTTAATTTGTAGTAGGAAGGTCCACTTCTTATCTGGATCCTGAAGTTATGGAAACATACATCATTAATTCAGATCTTGAGGTGAGAAGGCATACCTTTAATCTGCAATACCCATTCTATTGGAAGCCTATAGGAGAACAAGGAAGAAAGAAACTTTTGCTTTATGCTTTCTTGCCCTTGCCTGGCGAGCAAATCTATTCCTTTACTGGCATTGAAGTCTACCTCTTTGGGATTCCACTGAATCCTGAAGACCAGGTGAGACATCCAGTTTCATGGACTGAGCAACTACTAGATTCGTGGACTTTCTGTTCACAGCCAGTCCTTGTGGTTTAACAGAATTACAGACTGCATTCTAATAAACCTCCCCCCCCCTTTTTTTTTGTGTGTGTGTGTATTCATTACATAAGTTCTGTTACTCTAGAGAACCCTGAATAGTATGCTGATACAATAATTCTATTATTTCAATTTCAATCATTTATTCTAATTTTATTTTATCTTATCTTCTAAACTTGTAATTTATTGCTTTTTATAATGATTTGTACAATCATTCCATATTACTAATTTCTAAGTAAATTGATTTTATGACCTTTGAACCCTTTGCCCGTCACTCTCATATTTTGCCCTATTTGCATTTTCAACAGATCTTTCTCTCTTCTATTTTTTCCCCTTGAGTTTACCTTAAATTCACAGTCTTTGGGTTGGGATCTTTTTAAAATATTTTGTGGTAGGCTCTCCCCAAGTAGCCTTGGTTGCTCCCAATGTGCAGTCCTCTTATCACATCCTCTTGTGTACTGGATGATGAGCACATACTCCCACTTCTAGCTCAGCTTTAAATTCTGTTTTATATCTTAACCACTCTTTATCTGTGATTATATTCAATGATTTGCTTTCCCTTGACTGATTTTACTTGCTAGTGAAATGCTAGCTCACGATAATTACCTACATACTCCAGTCTATACCACCAAGCAAAGTGTGCTTAAAAGTTCACATAGTAAAATTCTCTTAGTGTAGTTCATGGCCACTAATCCCAAGTGGCAATCTATGGACTGCTACCATTTTTTTTCCTCATACATTTTCTGGTCTAGAAAAATAATGATACATCCCTTTTTCTTCTCTAAAGTTTAAACTCCTATAGTAAGCTGGCTGCCTGCCCTGTGAAAACAGGATGCTTTTATGTGGAAAGAATGAGGCCCATAGGTAGGAAACACCTGCTTGTTCACAGATAACTGTAGTTTTCACCCTTGTTTTTCTTCCAAAGATCTAAAGTGCCTTCGATAGTCTCTTGTCACTGTCTTCTCTTTGGGGCTTAGTCTTTTATCCAATGTATTTGCTTGTTAGATGGTTTCAGTAATATTTTGAGAGTCATTTATGCCCCCAAGGGTGTCCAGCTTTGTATCTCCACCTGGTAATCTTAAAACTCTATTTTTCCTACATCGATGCTTATTAAAATGTTCCTTAAGTCAATTCTCCTTTTGTTCTTGACTCTCTTGCAAATGGTTGTATAATCATTTGTGACTTTTATGGAAGAAATCATGATATTCTTTTTTTGTTGTTAGCATTTTATTTTTTTAGAAAATAAAGTCCTTTTGTCCACCATATATCCCCTTGCTCTCCTTCCCTGCCCTCTCCCAATCCATCTCTGTCTGCCTACAGCCTCCCTCCTCCTCCTCATTCCCCCATCTCCTCCCCCAAAAGGACAAGAAGTCCCAGGGTCAATCAGCTCAGCATCCACTCCAAGCATGTCGGATTTCCTTATCCCAATTCATGACTGGGTTAGGTGTTTGTCTGGGGAGAATGGGCTCCAAAGTGCCAGTCCACACTCAGAAACACAGTCTGTTCTCTTTCCTTGAGGCTCCACATACTGCACATATCAGTGGACAGCTGCCTGTTACTGGAGGGCCTACTTCCTTTTTTTTTGAAGGTTCCCCAGTGGCTGTCCTCAATTCAGTGAGCTCACCAGAGATCCAGTCAGCCATCACTGAGGGAGTTTTCTTCATAAGCCCTATCCTCTTGTTCATATAGACTCTCCTCCCCTGCTATCCACTGGACCAGGATCTCAGTCAGCCCAGTGCTCAGCCATGTATCTCTGCCTCTACATCAATTCATTGTTGCATATAAATTCTGTGATGGCACTTGGGGTGGCCATTTATTTGAATATAGGGGAAGTCCTCTCTAGGCAATGCCTATATTATTGGTTGGAGACCTAGGCAGTGACATCCTGTGAGTTCTTGGTGGTGACTCTAGCACCTGGTCTTTTTCTAACCCCATATTGGCTTCCTTTATTAAGATTTCCATTTCTCTTTTTTTTCTCCCTCGTTGTTGTTACTCTCACTCTATCATCTCCTTCTCTCATGATTTGTCCTTGGTTGCAACTCCTTATGCTCCCAATTAGCTAAGAAGATCTTCTGTATTTTCTCTCTCTGGAAGTCTCTCTTAAGTTCCTTCTGATCCCAAGCTTTTCAGGGGTTGCATTTTGCAGCTTGATATTCTTTTTTTTTTTTTTTTATAGGGTTAGCCTTATTTTTTAATCATTCAATGTATACATGTACTAATATAACTTATAATAACCATAAATATGAGCATTCATTATTACACTTAGTACTTGCTAATTATTTATAATCTGGAAGTTTTAAAAGACAGAAAAGTTTTTTTGAAAGAGAAACAAAAAGTAAATAAATTGTATCTCAGTTACTCTCAAGAGAACAATTCTGTATGGCTAAATGGAAAAGGTACAAGGTAAAATAGCACACACAGTAACAACTCATTTTTACAGACAATACTTTGTCTTGGTTTAAGACAATGAGCAGCAGCTTGATATTCTTAAGATTACTCTTTCTGACTGCCCCCCGCCCCTCCCCCAAATGTCTTCGAGGTTCAACCAAACTGGAACTATCTGCTCAGCAACTGTATAGGAAGTGGCAAATGCTTTATAACCTACCCTCCCACTCTTCCTTTCCCTCACTCCCTCCTTTCCTTTGCTGCTACTGGACTAGAACCTTTCTCAAAATTATAAGCAATTTCACTCTTTTCTGTGTGTAAAGCCTTGAATCCAAGCTTCTACCATGTCTAATCTACTCACCAGATTCAACCTTAATTCTCAATATTTATTAAAATTTACTTTTCTAATTTTCTTATAAGCATTCCTACTAACTTAAAAAGATAATAATAAAATCTAATTTGCTTTTTGGTATTTATATATATCTAGATTGTAATATTTCTGAAACTAAAAAAATCTTTGTATCACTCTTGATCTTGATTGCATGATGTTGATAATTTAAAAATTAGAAATGTGTATTTTATGATTGATCTGCTGTTATTGTCATAATATGGGTTAAATGAAAGCAAATGACAAAAAGTTTTATAGATATTCATTATAATTTAATTTTTATCAATTATTTTCATTTGGCATGCAGAGTAATGAGTATTATTATGGCATCTTCATGGATATATATCATTAAATTCATTTTTACTCATTCTCCACTGGCTCTACCAGCCCAGCTAGAATTTCATTAGAATAATTATTGAACATTTAAGCCCAACAATAGATAAGGATAGGTGTTGATATTCAAGGGTGGCTCAACTGAGTCTTGTCTAGAAAAATATAAACAGAGATAGTCTAAGATAAAGAGTTAGCCACAAGATTATTTCCAATAACCACAAATGTACTTTGTGTATTTAGAGGTTGGAACATTTATTTCAGTCATGGAAAATCAATGTGGATGACAACTGAATTGAAAGCTTGGAATAAAGTTCTCCAACTCCAACAGGTTGTCCAGTACATCTTTGTCCACTGTTATATAGTATGGACTGCTCAAATGTAACAATGACCTCTAATGTGATTTACCATCTTGTGTTCATATCATGATGCCTACTTATAGAAAAATGATAGGATTTTCTTGTTTACATAATAAAGCTCCACACTATAAAGAGGCTTATATACATATGAAGAAGGATCTTTCCAAAATACTTTTTTTTTTCCAAATTAGGTGTTTCTTTTATTCCCTCCCCCCACAAAAGGTATTTGGATTCTGCATAAAGAAGTTGAGAGTTAATGATCAATATAGTCAATAGCTAGAAAATCACCATTCTAGGGGTCAGGATCATAGTGTCTTTGTTTACCCAAAGTTTCAGCTTCATGAATTAAAGTCTTGATGTTTTTTTTTCCAAGTTATCAGCTCATTCTTCCTCTTGCGACATCTCTTGATGGGATGGTTTATTGTCTGCCTTTAGATTTCTCATTGATCTGATGGTTTCCTGGATGCTGTCTACCAGGAGCTATCTAGGACTTCACTTACTTCCATGAAAGTTCAGCGCATGTTGAAGTGTTGGTTAGACTCAGGCCAGGAGAACAGTTTACATAATGAAAGACCAATACCTTGGGAAACTTAAACAGCATTGCCTTTTGGGCTTTATGTCCTTATTGTAGCCATTCCTGTACCAGAAGTTGGGTCCATTTTAATTTTCTCCATGAAAGGACCTTGGATATTGAGTTATTAATGTTTCTTCAGGGACATAGCCTACATTGGGAACAAGTTTTGGAGGCCTCTGCAGGCTTCAGGAATGGGGGACAGATGATCTGTGCAAGGCAGAGAATGAAACTCAGTCAGTACCATCTTTGCAGGCATCAGATCAAACTTCCAGAGAATGACATACAAGATACTTTTTATACAAAGAATATTTAAATCAATTTAATTTAATTAATTAATTTATTTATTTTTAATAAATTATAATTAATTTAAACCAACTTAATACAATAATGAACTATTAAAACTTTCTGGAAAATGAGTTTGAGTTAAGAGCATATTTGTAGATATTACCATGTAAATATTTCTTCATGGGGTAGGACCAGCTTTGTATTAAATTGAACTTTTGAAAAATACAGATTTTGTTTCAAAATGGTTGTGGATTTAAGTTAGCTATAGCACTTCAAGTGGGCAATACTGCTTTACCTAACTTAGTTTTAAAAAGTACAATATGGAATAACTTTTAATCTACTTACAGAGTAGTAAGAGGAGCTTAGAAGTTAATATATGCAGGTAGGCTCCCCCTTTTCTCTCAGGTTTGGTAGCTGGGGTGCAATGACTCAGAAGGACAAAAGACAAATGAAGAAGAGAAGAGAAACAGAAGTCTTTGAGTCAGCATATTACACATATCTGGCAGAACTTTCAGGTGAATGAAAAACTCAAAGAGGATGCTGGGAAGTGAATCTACAAACACATTTATCCAAGAATAATAAGTGTGCAACACTGTACACAAGTGATAAAACAATGGCAGGACAGATTGAACTTCCTACACTGGCAAATAAGAAAAAGGTAAATATGTTGGCAACTAAAGACTGAGTAGAAAGTTTGTGTATGATGCCTCTAGGGCATTGTGTGGCTTAATAGTCCAGAGCTGTTTTTCTGATCATGAGTGAATTGTGGCATTTTGAATAAAAAGGTCCCCCATAAACTTGCAGGAAGTGACATTGTTAGATGTGTGGCTTTGCTGGAGTGAGTGTGGCACTAGGGGACTGGTTGTAGTTTTCAGAAATTCAAGCCAGGCCCAATGTCTCTTTCTTCCTGCTGCATGCAGATCCAGATGTTCAACTCTCAGCTCCTTCTCCAGCACTGTGTCTGCCTGTGCCATGTGATACTTCCAATGAACTTAACCTTTTAACTGTAAGCAATCCCAATTAGATTCTTTTTTTTTTTTAGAATAGTTGCTGTGATCAAGGCATCTCTTTACAGCAATAAAACCCTAACTATACAGAAGTTGGAACCAAGATTATGCAGTGTTGCTGTGAAAGACCTGACCATGTTTTAGGAAGAGTTGTGGCTTGACTTTGGAACTTTGGATTAGAAAAGCCATTGAATGTTATGAGCTTAGTGGGATAGTCTGTAGGAGCTTTGAAGATAAGAATGTTGAGAGCAGTGTGAAAGATGGAGGCCTGGCTTGTGAAGTTTCAGACAGAAGTTTAAAGTTAGTTTCGAACCAGGTTCTATCTGGTGCATGTCTCCACACACTCCTTAACAGACAGGAATAGAGTTTGGCTTTGAGGGCTCCTTCAGCTGCTACTAAAACAAGGGAACTTGCATGGCCACCCCGCCTCCAATGCATCAGCAGAGGACTGAGAACTTTGAAATCCAGACTCAGACTCCACCCAGAGGTGAGGTGAGGTCAGCAGGCCCCTGTGCCTGAATCCCAATCCCTGCTCAGAAAAAGGTGTGTTCCATGACCAGGTTGTGTCTGTGGGGCATGCCTATACACATTTCTTAACAGACAGGAATAGACTTTGGCTGTGAGGGCCAAACTGCTATTAAAACAAGGGAAATTGCACAGCCACCCTGCCTCCAACTGCATCAGCAGAGGACTGAGGACTTCAAATTCAGATCCCTGCCGAGAACAGAGTCAAAGATAAGCAGACAACTTGCTCAGAGGTGACAGGAGACACACAAGCCCTGTTGCCACAACTCACCAGGAGCCACCTACTCGCAAACCACTGAAGACATGGGCAGACACCAGTGCAAAAATATATATAATAATATAAAGAACAACAAGGTAACTCCAGAAGAAAGTGGTGGTTCTACAACTGCAAGACCTGAACAGAACAATGAAGAGGAAGCAGAAGGAAGCAACACCAAAAATACCTTTATGAAAATCATTGAAGCCCTCAAAGAAGATATGAAAAATTCCCTTAAAGAAAAGGTAAATCAAAAAATGAAACATGCCAGGAACTAAAAACTGAAATAGAAGCAATAAAAAAGACACAAAATGAGGCAAAGATGGAAATAGAAAACCTGAAAAAAAAAAAACTGGAACTACAAATAAAAGCATAACCAGGAGAAGGAAGAGAGAATCTCTGAAGTGGAAGACTCAGTAGCTGAAATAGATATATCAGTCAAAGAAAATACTAAAACCAAATAAGCCATAACTCAAAATGTTCAGGAAATCTGGGACACCATGAAAAGACCTAACTTGAGAATAATAGAAATAGAAAAAGGAGAAGAATACCAGCTCAAAGACACAGATAATGTAGTCAATAAAATCATAGAAGAAAACATCCCCAACATAAAAGGGAAATGCCTATAAAGCTACAAGAAGCTTATAGAACACCAAATAGATATGACCCCCCCAAAAGTCAGCACACCACAAAATAATCAAGCCATAGCACATACAGAACAAAGAAAAAATTTTAAGAGCTGCAAAAGAATAGGGCCAACTTACATATAAAGGCAGACCCATCAGAATAATACCTGATTATTTAATGGAAACGATGAAAGCTAGAAGGGCTTGGTCAGAATAATACCTTATTATTTAATGGAAACGATGAAAGCTAGAAGGGCTTGGTCAGAAGTTATACAGATGCTAAAACAGCATGGCTGCCAAACCATGCTCATTTTGTAGAATATTGTACTCTGCAAAATTATCAATCACCATAGATGGAGTAAACAAGATATTTCATGACAAAGTCAGACTGAATATCTATCTATCAATCCAGCACTACAGAGAGTATTAGAGGGAAAACTCCAACCTAAGGACCCTAGATACACTCATGAAACCAAAACAATCAATAACCCCACAGAAGAATACTCCAGAGAAAGGAAATATAAAAAAGTTACCACCAAAAATAGCAGGAAATATCAATCAGTGGTCACTAATATCCTTTAATATCAATGGACTCAACTCACCTATAAAAAGACACACACTAACAAGATGGATACAAAAACAGAAGCCATCCTTCTGTTGCCTACAAGAAACACACCTCAACCACAAAGACAGACACAGGCTCAGAGTAAAGGGTTGGGAAAAGATTTTACAGTCAAATGGTCCTAAGAAACAAGCTGGAGTTGTCATTCCTAATATCTAACAAAGTAGACTTTAAGCTAAAAGCAATTAAAAGGAACCAAATTGGTCATTACTTATTCATCACAGGAAAAATTGGTCAAGAGGAGAATTCAATCCTGAATATTTATACCCCTAATATAAGGGCATCCACCTATATAAAAGAAACACTGCTAAAGCTCAAATCCCACATCAATTCTCACACCCTAATAGTGGGAGACTTCAATACCCCACTACCCCTGGATAGGTCAACCAAACAGAGACTCAAGAGAGAAATAAGGAGTCTAACAGAGGTTATGATGCAAATGGATTTAATAGATATCTTCAGAAGCTTCCACCCAAATGTAAAGGAATATACATATTTCTCAGCACCTCATGGAACTTTCTCTAAAACTGACCACATAATTGATCATAAAACAAATATCAACTGATACAAAAAATAAAAATAATCCCTTGTAACATATTGGACCACCAGGACCTAAAGTTAGAATACAGACCTAAAGTTATAATGCAACAAGATCAAAAATTAAAGAAAACCTACCAACTCATGGAAACTAAACATCACTCAGCTGTACAACCTCTGGGTCAAGGAAGAAATTAAGAAAAAATCACAGTCTTCCTAGAGTTTAATGAAAATGAATCCACAAAGTAACCAAACTTGTGAGTCACAATGAAAGCAATCTTAAGAGGAAAATTCAAAGCATTAGATGCCTATATTAAAAACCTAGAGAAATCCCACAATAGAGAACTAACAGCTCAGCTGAAAGCCTTAGAACAATTAGAAGCAAACTCACCTAGAAGGAGTAGATGGCAGGAAATAATCAAACTTAGAGTTGAAATCAATACAATTGAAACAAAAAGAACAATACAGAGAATCAATGAAACAAAAAGCTGGTTCTTTGAGAAAGTCAACAAGATAAATAAACTCTTATCCAAACTAATCAAAAAGCAGAGAGAGAGTATCCAAATCAACAAAATCAGAAATGAAATGGGGGACATAACAACAGCTCCCAGGAAATTCATTGAAATATAAGATCATACTTAGAAAATCTACAAAAATGGAAAACCTAGAAGAAATGGACAGCTTTCTGGACAGGTACAATTTACCACAATTAAATGAAGAACAAATTAATTACCTAAACAGGCCTATAACCCTTAAGGAAATTGAAGCTGTCATTAAAAGCCTCCCCAAAAATAAAAGCCCGGGTCCAGATGGTTTCAGTGCAGAATTCTACCAGACATTCAAACAAGAATTACTACCATTACTCCTCAAACTGTTTCACATAGTAGAAAATGAAGGAATATTGCCAAGTTCCTTTTAAAAGGTCACAATTAGGGGCTGGAGAGATGGCTCAGCGGTTAAGAGCACCGTCTGCTCTTCCAGAGGACCCGGGTTCGATTCCCAGCACCCACATGGCAGCTAACAACTGTCTGTAGTTCCAGTTCCAGGCAAACACCAAGGCAAATAAATAAAGTTTTAAAAAAAAAAAAAAAAAGGTAACAATTACCCTAAAACTCAAGCCACTCAAAGACACAACTAAGAAGGAGAATTACAGACCAATTTCTTTCATGAATATTGATGCAAAAATTCTCAACAATATTTTGGCAAACAATATACAACAATATATAAAAAATATCATCCACCATGATCAAGTAGGCTTCATCTCAGAAATGCAGGGTTGGTTTAACATATAAAAAACTGTAAACATTATCCATCATATAAATAAACTAAAGGAACAAAACCACATGATCATATCCTTAGATGCTGAAAAAGCCTTTGACAAAATCCAACACTCCTTTATGATTAAAGCTATGGAGGGATCAGAAATACAGAGACAATATCTCAATATAATAAAGGCGATCTATAAGAAGCTGACAGCCAGCATCAAACTTAATGGAAAAAAACTCAAAGCAGTCCCACTAAAATCAGGAACCAGACAAGATGTCCTCTCTCCCCTTATCTATTCAATAGAGTTCTCAAAGTTTTACCTAAAGCAATAAGATAACAAAAGGAGATTAAGGGAATACAAATTGGAAAAGAAAAAGTGAAATTATCTCTATTTGCAGATGATATGATTGAATACATAAGTGACCCACAATTCTTCCAAGGAACTTCTAAGGCTGATAAATACCTTCAGCAATGTAGCAGGATACAATGTTAACTCAAAGAAATCAGTAGCCCTTCCATACACTAAAGATAGAAGGGCTGAAAAAGAAAAAAGGGAAACATCACCCTTTATAATAACTGCAAATAGTATTAAATACCTTGGAGTAACTATAACCAAAGAAGTAACAGATCTATTTGACAAAAAATTTAAATCACTGAAGAAAGAATTTGAAGAGGATATCAGAAAATGGAAAACTCTCCCATGTTCCTGGGATAGGTAGGATCAACATAGTAAAAACGTCAATTCTACCAAAAGCAACCTACAGACTCAATGCACTGCCCATCAAAATCCCAACACAATATTTTTTGGACCTTGAAAGAACAATACTCAATTTCATTTGGAATAACAGGAAAGCCAGGATTGCCAAAACAATTTTGCTCAACAAAAGAATGTCAGGAGGCATCACCATCCCTAACTTCAAGCTATACTATAGAGCTACAGTAATAAAAACAGCCTGGTACTGGCATAAAAACAGACTTGTGGATCAATGGAATAGAATTGAGGATCCAGACATTAACCCAAAAACCTATGAACACCTGATCTTTGACAAAGAGGCCCAAAATATTTAATGGAAAAAGGATAGCATCTTTAACAAATGGTGCTGGCATAGCTGAATGGTAGTGCGTAGAAAAATGCAAATAGATCCGAGCCTGTCACCCTGCACAAAACTCAAATCCAAGTGGATCTAAGACCTCAACATAAACCTAGCCTCTTTGAACTTGATAGAAAAGAAAGTGGGAAATACACTTCTACGAATTGACACAGGCGACCCCTTCCTAAGTATAGCACCAGTGGCACAGACACTAAAATCATCAATCAATAAGTGGGATCTCTTGAAACTGAGAAGCTTCTGTAAAGCCAAGGACTCTGTCAATAGGACAAAATGACAGCCTACAGAATGGGAAAAGATTTTCACCAACCTTACAAGTGATAGAGGACTGATCTCTACGATATATAAAGAACTCAAGAGTCTAGAGCCCAAAATCTTGAATAACCCAATCAAAAAATGGGGTTCAGATCTAAAAAGAGAATTCTCAGCAGAAGAATTAGGAAAGGCTGAAAGGCACCTGAAAAAAGTGCTCATCATCTTTAGCCATCAGAGAAATGCAAATCAAAACAACTTTGAGATACTACATTGTGTAGCAATACTAGAGCTTCTGAAGGGAGTCCAGGAAAGGCTATTAGTGAAGATGCAGACCAGTTGTAGCAAAGGACCTCAGCAGTTTTGGAGATGACAGACCCATGGGATGAGCAACAAGAAGAGCAGCAAATGTGGAGTGGAGCCAACTGGATCCTAGAAAACAAGCTGTGTTTGACACAGAGAGCAGAGCTGGAGAAGTGACCTAGCTCCTGGGAGAAGCTTAGAAGATCGTGAGTGAATTCCAGGTAATTGAATATTGGATTCTTTTTGCTGCTGGGGTTTGATTTTTCTCAGTTTAGATTATTACTGGGCCCTGATTCTTCCCTCTTGAAGAGTGGGAACTTATTTTGATATCTATAGGAGACAATAGCTTAAAGACTTTGAATTTTTAAAAAGAGATTTTTGGATTTTTAAAAAGATTGGACATTTTAAAGGAATTGAACTTTTATGTGTTTGAATTTGTAGGGACTGTTGGACTCTTAAAATTATTTATAATTTTAATATGAGATTTTGGAAATGAAAGAGGAGAAGTTGTGAATTTACAGTGATATATTTGCATGTCAAGTTTACAAAGGTCAGCTGTGCTGGATAGTTTGATTTCCATTTGACACAAGCTAATGTCATCTGAGAGGAGGAATATCAATTAAGAGAATGATTCATAATACTGGGGAGTAGGCACGCCTGTAGAGCATTTTCTTAATTATTGGTCAGTGGGGGAGGGCCCAGCCTATTTTGGGTGGTTTTATCCTTGAAATGGTGGTCCTGAGTTCTATAAGAAACCAGGCAGAGCAAGGCATGAGGAGCAAGTCTGCCAGCAGCATCCATCCTTGATCTCTGCATAGCTCCTGCATCCAGATTTCCCTGTCTCGTTGAGCTTCTGTTCCGAGTTTCTTTAGTGATTACTATGTTGCAGAAATGTAAGTCAAACACCCCCTTTCCTTCCCAAGTTGCTTTGGTCATAGTGTTTCATTCATCACAGCAACAGAAAGCCTAACTAAGATAATTGTATTTTCTGGCTTTCCATGATATAGCATATACTATATATGAGCAATACCCTGACTGTAAGCAATGCACATGCATGTGTGCACATACAGACTCACACTCACACACGACACACAACACTGGAGAGTTTTTCTTATGAATTTTCATCTGCTTTTTAAACCATCTTTAATCCAAAATAAAATATGCCCCAAAATAGCATATTAAAAATTTCATATTATTATATACTTATACTGTTTTACATATGATGACAATACTATGAACTAAAATCCTCAGAGTGAAGAAAGGTACTCCTTTGCTAGAGAGTCTCAAGGCTGATTGATAAATTAGAACTTTGTGATTATGGAGAGTTGGAAAGTTATAGCTTCAGAGCCAAATTATCTTAGGTAGCATCTGACTCTCTCAGCAGTCAGTCTTTGCTCACTTTTGTAATTGGCGAATAGCAGGTGAAACTTCTGAAGTTGTATTAATAAAACCCTAGTGACCCACAGTGGAAGTGTTATCTGAAATCATTTGAAATGTAGCAAAGATTTTCCCACAGTGTAACAGTCCTGCCTTACTTTCCAGTAATGTGTTGAAAGAGGGCCTTGACTTTAAATGTTCTTTTTTTTCTATAAGAACTTCTCCAAACTGTTTTTACATTAGAGCATAGCATTCAACATAGTCTATATCTGTTTCTGGACCATAATCACTTATATTTGATTCTGGAACAAATTAATTCTTATTTCTAATTGCATTTTGACTTATGTTGAATGCGCAGATTCAATAATGTAAGTTACTACTTATATACCATATCATAACAATTGAAATTATAAACTTAAGCATGTAACAGTGTTAGACAAGGATTTTTATGTTAATTAAGTCTGGGTTAAAATGCTTTTGAATTTAAAAAGAGTAAAGACATAATTTTTTAAAATTTATTCATAATAGGGAACTTAAAATGTGTGTGTGTCTGTGTTTATCTGCATGTACCTACTGCCTTGGGGACAAGTCAGTATTGTGAATGAGGCAGGAAGTTAAGAGGAGAGAGATCATGAAGAGATACTCATAAAGGTCTGCTAAACAACAGCTCCTATAACCTATATGAAGAACTCATATTCTTCATAATTACATTTCTCATCTGTCAAGAGTTTAAACTAGGTAGCTGTTGCCTTCAACACACACACACACACACACACACACACACACACACACACACACACACACACACACAAACACTGTATGGTAAACTCTTGTCTTCACAGTACCCTTAATGTCATGATGCCTTTTACCAGCACATTCTGTTCTTCAGCTTTGCTATGTCTATGGAATTTGCTCAGTTGTTTCTTATTCTTTCTCTTGTACATTCCCACTTTGCTTATCTTCTTATACATTCATTTTCTTTTCCCAAAGGTTTTAGTCTGCCAAGTCACTCTGAGAGTTGAGCAGTGTTTCAGTAAGGGATTTAATGTGTCAGATGTAAATGGAGCTCCAGAGTCTCTGCAGTTGGTTTATTTTGCTTCTGTTCTCTTCCACCACGTCCTGACTCCAGATGTGCCACCTGGCTTTATGTGTTAGTGATGTCATGAACTACAAACTGAAATTCTGGCAGCCATACAAAGAAAGAGCTAATTCTCAAACACACTTTGGATGTGCTTGGAAATGCTAAACTAATATTTGTTAGGCAAATTGAGATCTCAAACTATAAAATATATTTACTTAGGAGTGGACTCATTTAACATTCAATTTACTTTATGTTATAAAAATATAAAGGTAATATGTACTCCAATTCAGCAATCCTGTGGTACCAAAGTCTTGAGTATTTGTACCACCTGGTTGAAACCATGTTATGTGATTTGAGCTTCTCAGTTTAAAGAGGAAAAAATATAGTTGAATGAACAAGCATATTAAATATGTATGTTGGAGTTCAAGATTTACTTTGAACAATATGAAATATTGGCTGCACATGTATGTCAGTGTTTCTTTCACAGAAATGTTGAGCAGAAATACATATGGATAATATTTCAGTAGAAACCTAGAAGGCCTCATTCAGACAAAGACAATTACAATGTTACAGCCTGGGTGGCCTGATCCTTACTGCTAGCAATATTAGTATTCTTCCCCAGGATAAAACAACATTACATAAAACATGGTCAAACAGAAAAGACAATAACAGAGAATAACACTCATACCAATTAAAATGCTATTTACACTGCATTTCTGAAGAGTATTGAAGCTCCAAGTTTAGCTTTCTAGATGCTGATAATAGACAACATCACTGGTGAGTTTCATGTACTTTAAATAGGTGTTCTCAAGCACTGTGTTACGTATGTAAGAAGAGAGATGACCCGAGAAAAGGGAACTAGCTTTTGCTCACAGTATTGTACATTAATCTTTGCAGTATTGAGTTATTAACTTAGGGCTATCTGATTTCAAAGTTCAGACATTCTGACCTATATTCCTTATTTCAATGATACCCAGAATCATTACAGTTTTGATAACAAGCACAGATATGTTAAATTCATAATATCTGAGTTGTACTAGGAAGCACTATTTTTTTTTAACAAATGATTTGAAACACAGCAGCCACATTGCTGTTCAAACAACTTTCCACTCACTAGTCTGATATCTCCTTAGGCAAATGGCAAAGTCCTAATGAGAAAAATAGTTAAAATGTCAGAAGGGTCAAAAGAGAGCCGAAGGAGAAGGTCAGAGAGCAGCTCGGAACTGGATGTGTTTTTTTTGTTCAGCACATTAGAATGTGGATTATCTCTCTCAAACTGTTAATGGGATGGAAATTGCACATAAGGCTTCTTTGCATCAATAAAATGCAGCTCAACCCTGACTCTTGTACAAAAAAAAAATTATAGTGAGATGCGATAAAAGAAACAATTTTACAGATCAGCTAAACATCACGTTTAGTGAAGGAGAAAAACTTAATGTATATAAAGGGATCCTATGTTTTGCACTAATGGAACACAGTTGTAAGTTAAACATCTAATGCATACCATATTCTGACCTGTGATAGAAGAAATCTGTTGAAGGAATGAATGCTGGAAATCATCTCGCAATCTGCCATTCAAGTAAAAAGGGAGCAATTTATTTGGCATCTGACTAGAACAGGAAAAAAACTGTAAAGAAATGAAGCAAGACAAATATGATCCAAATACAGAGAAGTAGCAATGCAGAAGAAGGAGATGCAGTGTAATCTCCCATTGAGAGTAGAGCCTTCTAGTGAAGACAGTCCTGTAGGGTATGGTACCAGGAAGGTCAGGGAGGGCTACCCACACCAAACATCTTGATTTATAAATGAGTGAGCATAATCATCTGATAAAAAAACCTTGAAACTACTCCATTGCAAGATGTAACTGGATGATTATCAGCCTCGTTTTTCTTTCTTTAAAGAATGGGCAAGATAATAATATGTTACAATTTGTGGGAATGTTGTAATTTACATTTATATTCAAGGGTTGCTTTCCTAAGCGCTTCTTTCTTAAGGGTCCCCTTACCCTTTCACCAGTAAAATAAACAAAAGAAACAAGTACTTGCTTCAGAATTGGAGCAATCAATGCTCAACCAGTTTCTATTCATTATATGAAAGGCTATGGATAGAGTGAATGAAGTTAAAGATTATACATAATATTCTACATACCAACCTGCATTTACATATGCATATATAATTCAATTTTCCTTCTTTAAGCTTTTTGCTTACCCACTCTTACGTGGAGAAAATTTACAGGAAATTTAATGTCAGTAACTATTTTCTTGAAAGGTTGGAGGATTAGATATTTCAAAAGTAGAGTTTACATTCTTCTTTAATGGAATATTGTCCACTGTAGTCTATATCTTTATTTTGTTTTGTTTTGTTGGAGCAGGGTCCTGTTATATCACTCAGAAAGTACCAAAATTCTTGATGCTCCTGCCTCAGCCTCTCTAATACTAGGCTATAGGTAGAAACTACATATTTTTGGACTTTGTAAAAAATGTAAATAAATGTTAAAGTTATCTAATTTTTATGATTTGTAATTACAAGAAGGGGTAAGAGAAAGCACAGGAAAAAACATAGTAATAGTGCTGGTGGGAGTGAACCTGATACATCCACAATGGAAACCACAAACTGCTAGAAGTAGATATGCCTTAAGTCATGTAATTGAACACTCTATATCCTACTAATTCTTTTTTTATTTTATGTTAATTAGTGTTTTGCCTGCATGTATAACTGTGTAAAGGTGTCAGGTCTTAGAATTATAGACAGTTGTTAGCTGCCATGTGGATGCTGGAAATCGTACTCAAGTCCTTCCGAAAAACAATCAGTGTTCTTAACTGCTGAACCATCTCTCCAGCCCCCCTACTCATTCTTTAATTGATTCTCTATTCACAATAGCTAAGAAATGGACACAGCCAATGATGTACGATGTCTTTCTGTACACTGTGGATAAATATGCTTTATTATTGGTTAATAAAGGAACTGTTTTGGCCTATGGCAAGATATTGTAGAAGCAGATGGGAAATCTGAGCAAAGATAAAGGGAAAGGAGTACAGAGTCAGATAGAGACACTGCATGCTGCTACCCAAGGAAGAAACACAGGTAAACCATGATCTACGTGGCAATATACAGATTAATGAAAATGGGTTGAGTTAAGTTGAAAGAGCTAACAAGTAGTAAGCCTGAGCCATAAGCCAAACATAAGCCTTTGTATGATTATTTGGAGCTAAGGTGCTGCAGGACTGCAGATCTGGACCTTGGGCCAAACAGGTCAGAAACCTCAAGTTACAAATGGTGCCCACAGACATATTTGCTGTATTACGTGATATTGTGTATACCTGTAGCTGGCAGTGAATGAGGGTGGGGGTCCCTTGCCCCATGGGAAAGAGACTCATAGAGCAACACAGAACACAGGCTTTATTATGATGAGAGGAGGGTGAAGAGGCAGATAGATAGGTAGACAGATGGAGAGGGAGGGTCAGGGAGTGAGGAGCATGCCCCTCTGGCAAGGTGAAGAGAGGAAGGAACATGACGAGAAGGGTTGGAGCTAGGAAGCTTTCTCAAATGGAACTTGATGTCAGAAAGCTGGGTGAGTCAGGTTATTGCCCATTGGCCAGGGCTCTAGAAACTAGATCAGAATCCTAACAATATTTACCCCTTTATGTTTGGCTAAAGTATGTTCAGTGCCCAGTAAACACTAGTCACTGCTGCTCCAAATCATGGACAGATTCTCTTGATATAGCAATGTTGTGTTCATGCAGCTCAGTTAGTAGAAATGCGGTGATTGGTAAACAGGACATAAGGTCAGTGTTTCTATTCACCGTGTTTCCAAAGGCAACAGTAAACACCCCAACAACTAGAGAGATGCCTTCCAACCTTTGCAATAAATGAAGACCCCCACCAAAAATCAGAACCCAGTAAATACTCTTTTAAAAGACAAAACAACAAATAACCACCCACTCACTTATTTATTCATGTGTGGGTTGATGTGCAGGTGGAGAAGGCAAATGTGCCAGGGTGTGTTTGTAGAGGTCAGAGAACAGATACTCTGTTTTCTCCTACCAGTGGGTTTTGTAGGACAAACTCAGGTTGTCAGGTTTGGTAGCCATCTCGCCAGGTCTAGAGCTGCTTTCCAATTAATAAAGAAAGATACCTCCAAAAATACATAAATAAATACAACAAATGGTGCTAAATGTGAAACACAAACCCATGACCCTGAGATTAAGAGTTCCATGATTTACTGACATGTCTTCAATTTTTGAATGTATGATGAAATGTGGTACTTTTATACAATAGCTACTAAAAAAAACCAAAAACATGAAATTCTCTGATAAACAAACAAAACTGAACAGAATCATTTTGAATGAGATGATCTAGAAAGACAAACATTGAATGTCTCTTCTTGTTTGTGGATCTTAGTTTTGAATCTTTGGGTGAGTGCATTTCATTTAGAATACTCACAGGTGCCAGAGACTTAGTTAGGAGTCATGCAGGGTGAGGGGGAGGGGTGGGACAGCACATTCAAGACAGTGGAGAAAGGAAACCGTGATATAAACAGACAAAGGTAAATAATCGCTTAGGAAGGGTTAAATGGGGTGGAGAATTGGAAGGTAGGGTTGAAGAGGGAATGAGGAAGACCCTACTATTGCTACTCTGCTAAAGGGCCATACTATTTAACTTCTGATGACTCATCATTATAACCATTGATTAATAAACTTCTCAATACTCATTAAAGAAGCTTCTACTTGCAATTAATACAAAACCACAGCTTATCGATGTGCAGAGATAAAGAGACTACAGAGTGCTTAGCCCTAAATGGGATGTCTCATTCACACCCTAACTCAGGAATCATCACAAGAGAAATAACAGAAACATGTTAAGGCCAATAGCATTGGGTGACTATAATGAAATGTTTCTGTAACATAACAGAGTAGTTGTACATATGAACTCACATTGGGAATGGAAGGGGAGGGTGGACAAGAAGTCTCATCTCTTGCTGATGAGCTATTGGGAATGGATAGCTTTTGGAAGAGAAGGATTAGTTTTCTTTAAAGGTGTTGCCCTTAGTATGTTCAGCATGCTATGTGAATGGCCACATACTTCATAGTATATAGGCACTACAAACTGCACTTAGTGGTTAAAAAATATGAAACTACAAAATGGGCTTTTTTTTTTAGGGGTATGGATCTAGAGGAGTATGGAAAGGATGGTAAATATAATTAAAATATTACATATAACATTTCCAAAGAATTAATAAAAATAAGAAGTAGAGAAAACATCCAAGGTCATAGATGCCAGAAAAAAATGAAATGTTAGAAGTAAGATGACATGATAAATCAAAAGAAAAGTTTTAGGAAATAAGGATCATGGTCTAACAGTGCTGAAGAAAACAAGAACAAGCAAACAAACAGACAGACAAAAAAAATACCAGAAAAAAATCAATAAACAAACATCAACCAAAATCACCATCACCTTCACAGTCCGTGATCTGATAAGAACAGAAAAATTAAAGACTACTTCTGAGAACTTCAGAGAAGTGGCACTCTTAGTAGAGGAAAGATGTTCTGATTAGAAGAAAAATATAATTGAAACAAATATTTAAAGCAAAGATCGAACATGTGGAGCATTTGTTCATAGTAATTTATGGATTCCCAAAGGCAACTTAAAATGCTGGAAAGACAGGAAAAAGCAGTAGTGACTGTGTAGATGCAGAATCTTAGACAATTGAAATACAAATAGAAGTGTGAATAGGGGGTATGGAGTTTTTCTGTAATAGATAATGTAAATAATAAAGATATAACACATGTGCTAAATGGAACGATATCTGCCTAGATTTACTGTATAGTACCTTCTGGAATTTGTAAATATTCATTTGTAGAGTAAAAGGTGAATGACTCTGAATTATGTGGGTCCCCACGAAATATCACCACAGGGTTCTTACAAGAAAATGGCAGATGAAGAATTCATAAAGGGCCACATAGAAGAGAAGGCAATGTGAAGAAGGGGAGAACTAGCTGGCATGAGCATATGTGTGGGAATTCTCTTTCCCCCTTAGCCTCTTGACCACCAACCAGACAAGTTGCAGAAGGGCTGACAGAAACCTTTGCACACAATCCATGAGCACAAATGGTGACAGCACTCTGGGAGACTGATTTAGGTGAATCAGCCCAACTTTATTGCAGAGTATAATGAATATATAGGATTGGGGAGCCTGGGGACAAACCCTAATTTGCATTAATTCCTATCACAAGGCTTAGTATGTGGCAATAGGGTCCTGAAGCAGAGCTCTTAGAGCAAGCAAGTCTTCTTAGCAGAGATCTGTGCCAATGGTCAAGCTAAAGATGATTTGGGCATCTGGTTTAAAGATAGCTATCGGGTAAGATCAGTACAATCCTCTAGGCCTGGGGATATTGTACAGATAAGGGCAGGTAGAGAGCAGGAAGCTTTGCTAGAGTGAGGGAGCTCTATGTTGTCAAACTTATTGAGATAAGCGTCCAGGTCACAAGAAAGTTTCAACCTCTGACCAGTTAGTAATGTCTACCAATACATATGTACCACAGTCCGGGGGCCATCTCAAGCTGGAGAGGCAATCTTCCTTCCATCTTCCATAGGGAAGAAACAGGATACTCTGTGTCCTTTAGTTTTACTTTGAATACAAGGTCTAGACTAATAACTCTTACATCTGTAAAGGAATTAAGGTCTATTGGTTTAGACACTAAATTGATGGCAACATGTTAAGGTATCAGCAAGAAAAAGCACACCATATCATTTAACTCTATACCTGTGGAAATAGCATGCACTACCACTGCCCAGCCTTGAGAATTTGAACTGACAGAGATCCTTTTGGATCTCTGTCTCCTGAGTGATGGGATTAAAGGCATGGGTCACCACCCTGTGACCTTCATGACTTGACTGTGGGTGATTCTGTCCTCTGATATACCAGATAAGGTTTATTCAATATATATTATATCACCCCAAATTTAAGAGAAATAAAATAAGATCCAGCCTCCTAGGAAAAAAAGGGGAACAGATTTCTGACATTTATTAATCCACTTTATCAAGTGTTGCCAAGGATTACAGGGAACTGAATACACATGCTTTAGAGCTAAACACCATAGGAGAAAACAGAGAATAAAATATTTCCAAAGCAAAACAAAAGAGATTTTATATTTGTTAGATTTGTGTTAGGAAAGTTTAGTTGATTATTGCCAGTTGATTTTAACTGCAAGCAAGGAAGCATGGTAAAGATGAACAGCATAAATTGTTCTATTCTCATAAAAATTAGGAATTGAACCTGTTTATTAGATACATATAAATTAGATTATATGCCTGGTAATTATAATTGAAGTATCTATAACCAATTTGGTATCTGAAACTTTCTTATTTTAATCTTACTCTAGCTTCATAGGTCTCTGGGGATCAGGGTAGGGCCAGAGTCCTTGCTTTATATATAACCAGGTTGGTCTCAGAATTACTATGAGGCTCAGACTGATGTCAAACTCACAGTGATGCTCCTCAGCCTTGAAAGTGTTGGGATAATAGGCACATGCTAGCAAAGCATGCTGTTTGGGGCTAGCCTAAGTACCTATGTTGATTTTCAATTAGAAGACAAACAAAATCCTTACTTGGGCAATGCTTTGGTGATTCTATCAAAACTGCTATCCATGGAACATTCTAGCCTTTGAAATGTGTGTGTAGTGGTGGTGGGGAACAAAAATTGGCATAGAAAAATGGTTTTTCTGGAATGAAAGGGAATAATATATCTGTCTTCTGTTGAGTCTTAATTGTTAAAGCTTTTTGGATGAATCTGTATTGCAAGAAAGACAGGATTTTGAAGTCAAGTTAGTTAAATGAGCAAACAAAAATGTCTGAAGGGGCGTGAGGTAGAATGTTCTGGTCTAGTGTTCTTCTGACAGTGGAAAGCAAGACAGAGCCTCCAGGAAAGCACTCATTTCCTGCACATGGACAACCCTTGACCATAGGCCAAGGCATAACAATGGAAACTCAGATGCTAATATTCAACTTCCTTATTCCATGGAGAGAAAATGGGATTCTGTGAGGTAGGGAAACTCTTTCTTTAACAGACAGAAAACCAGGCAGTAAAGACCCCACTGCAGAGTGGACTACATTCCTGAGAACTGTCACTAAAGAAGTTTTGTAACTTGTCTGGGCCCTTCGTCCAGACAAATCTCTCTCACCCTCACTCCCACAGCATTTAGTCCCAAATAATCACACAAAGGATTATATTAATTACAAACTGTTAGGCCTATGTACCAAGTAGTTCTTACAACTTAAACCATTTTAGTAATCATCTGGTGTTGTCACTTGGCTCTGGGACTTTACCTGTGGCCCAGTACATCTTGTTACCTTGGCAACAGCCTGCAGCTTCTGTGTGACTCCGCCCTCCTTCTTCTTTATCTGCACTTGGATTTCCCACCTATCTCTGTTGCCTTGCCATAGACCAAAACAGCTTCATTCTTTCTTTGTTTTTTATTTAAAAAGATTTTTTTCCACACCCACCACTGCTCTCCCTTCCCACCCTCCCAGTCCTCTTTCAGCCTCCACCCCCACTCTATCCCTCTATCCATTCCCCAGGGAAGCCAAGGAATGCCAACATGAGTCTGGCCTATCCAGTTGAGGTAGGACTAAGTCCCGTACCCCATGTATCAAGTCTTAGTAAGGTGTTCTTCTGTAGGGAATGGGATCCAAGAAGCCAGTTCATGCACCAGGAATAAACTCTGATCCTACTGCAAGTGGCGCCACAAACTGACCGTGCCTTTTGACTGTCATCTATATTCGCAGTTCATTTCTATAAAGCTTCCTCAGCAGTCATTTCAGAGTCAGTGAGCTCCCAGTAGCTCAGGTTAGCCTTCTCTGTGGTTCTCCTCCTCATGATTCCGATCCCTTTACTCATAGACTCTCTCCTCTATCTGTCTTCAGGTGGAACAGGCGCTCAACCAAGAGCTTGGCTATGGATCTCTGCTTCTGCCTCCATTAATTGCTTGATAAAGGTTGTATGATGGCAGTTAGGGTGGTCATTCATTAGATTATAGGGGTAGGCCAGTTTAGGCACCCTCTCCACTATTGCTTGGAGTCTTAGACCAAATCATCTTGTGAGTTCTTGGGTATTTCAAGCAGCAAGTTTTTCTCTAATCTATTGGCTCCCTCTGTCAAGATATCTATTTCTTTGTTCTCCCTCTCTGTTGCTCTCCACACTCAACCATCCTATTTTTTCATGTTCTCTTCCCATTTCCTCTTGCTCTCTCCCTGATATGATCTCAATTTACTCAGGAGATCTTCTCTATTTCCCTTTCCCAGGGGGAACCATGTATATCTCTCTTAAGTTCCTCCTTGTTACCTAGATGCTCAGGGGTTGTGGATTGTAGCCTGGTTATCCTTTGGCTTTACATCTAAAATCCACTTATGAGTGAGTACTTATCATGTCTATCTATCTGGGTCTGTATTATCTCACTCAGGATGCTACTGTCCAGAGCCATCCATTTATCTGCAAATTTTAGGATGTCATTTTTTTATACTGAGTAGTACTCTGTTGTATAAATGTACCACAATTTTTTAATTCATTCTTTAGTTGAGAGGCATCTAGGTTGTTTCCAGGTTCTTGTTATTACAAATAATGCTGCTATGAACATAGTTGAGCTAATGACCTTGGAGTAAGAATGTGCATCCTTTACTATATGCCAATAGTGGTATTGCTGGATCATTGGGGAGACTGATTCCCAGTTTTCTGAATAATCATCATACTGATTTCCAAAGTAGCTGTTCAAATTTACATTCCCACCAGCAATGGAGGAGTGTCCCCTTGCTCCACATACCTTCCAGCATAGGTTATCATCAGTGTCTTAGATCTGAGCCATTCTGACAGGTGTAAGATGGTATCTCAAAGTTTTTTTATTTTCATTTCTCTGATGGCTAAGCATATAGAGCAATTCTTTAGGTGTCTTTCTGCCATTTGAAATTATTCTGTTGAGAATTCCCTATTTAGCTCTGAACACTATACATTAATTTGATTATTTGGGTTTTTGCCCTCTTTCTTTAGTTCTCTCTATATTTTATATATCATATATCATTTATATATTTATATATCAGTTCTTTGTCACATGTAGGGTTGGTGAAAATCTTTTTCTATTTGGTAGGCTGTTGTTTTGTCTTATTGACAATATTCTTTGCCTTACAGAAGCTTTTTAGTTTCAGGAGGCCCCATTTATTAATTGTTGTTTTCAGTGTCCATGCTACTTGTATTGTATTTAAGAAGTGGTCTCTTGTTCCAATGCTTTCAAGGGTATTTCTCCCTTTTTTTAAAAAAAAAAAATCTGGTTCAGTATGACTAAGTTTATATTGAGGTATTTGATCCCCTTGAACTTAAGTTTTGTGCAGGGAGATAGATATAGATCTATTTGCATTCTTCTACATGCCACCATTTAGTTATGCAGTTATGCCAGCATCCTTTGTTGAAGATATCTTTTTTCCATTGTATACTTTTGGACTGTTTGTCAAAAATGAGGTGTTCATATGTGTGTGAGTTAAAGTCAGAGTCTTTGATTCAATTCCATTGATCCACAAGTCTGTTTTTAAACCAGTACCAAGATATTTTTATTACTTTAGCTCTATAGTATAGCTTGAAGTGAAGAATAGTGAACCCTCCTGAAGTTCTATTATTGAACAGAATTTTTTGGCAATCCTGCATTTTTTGTTTTTTTCATTTAAAGTTGCATAATGTTCTTTTAACATCTGTGAAAGATTGTGTTAGAATATTGATGGGGATTGCATTTAATCTGTAGATTGCTTTTGATAAGATTGACATTTTTATTATGTTGATCCTACCTATCCAGGAGCATGTGAAATCTTTTCATTTTCTGATGTCTTTTTCAATGACTTAAAGTGTTTGCCATACAAGTCTTTTACTTCTTTGGTTAGATTTACCACACACTATTTGATTTTCTTTGCAGCTACTGTAAAAGGTGATATTTTCTTGATTTCTATTTCAGCTCTTTTATTGTTTGTTTATGGGAGGGCTATTGATTTTTTTTTTTTTTTTTGAGTTACTCTTATATCCTGATACATTGCTGAAAGTGTTTATCAGCCATAGGATTTTCCCCATAGAATTTTGGGGGTCATTTATATATACTATCAAATCATCTGCAAATAGTGGTAGTTTGACTTCTTCCCTTCCAATTTGTATTGTCTTGATCTTCTTTTGTTGTCTTACTGCTGTAGCTAGGCGTTCAAGTACTATCGAATAAATATGGGAAGAGTGGGCAGCCTTGCCTTGTCCTTCATTTTAGTGGGATTACTTTAAGTTTTTCTCCATTTTATATGATGTTAGTTGACAGCTTGTTGGATATTGCCTTTATTATGTTTAGGCAGGTTCTCTCCAGGACCATTATGATGAAGAAGTGTTGAATTTTGTCAAAGGATTTTCAGCATCTAATGTGTTTTTTTTTCTTTCAGGTAGTTTATATGATGAATGACTTTGCCAATTTTTCATGTACTGAACCATCCCTGCATCACAGGAATGAGGCCTACTAGATCATTGTGGATGATTTTTTTTTTTTTATGTGTTCTTGAATTCTGTTTGCCAGTATTTTATTGAGTATTTTTACATCAATGTTCATGAAGGAGATTGGTGTGTAATTCTCTTTCTTTGTCACATCTTTGTGTGTTTTGAGTATGAGGGTGACTGTAGCCTCATACAAAGAGTTTGGCAATGTTTCTTTTGTTTCCATTGTGTGAAACAATTTAAGAAGTATTGTTATAAATTCTTCTTTGAAATTCTGGTAGAATTCTGCGCTGGAGCCATCTGTCCCTGGGCTTTTTTTACTTTGGGGACTTGTAATAATTGCTTCTATTTATTTAGTTGCTAACAGATAACTCACTTATCTGTTCTTAAACTTAATTTTGGTAAGGGGTATCTGTACAGAAGGCTTTCCAATTTATTTGATTATAGGTTTCTGAAGTATGACCTAACTATATTCTGCATTTCCTGGTTATCTGCTATTATCTCCTTTTTTATTTCTGATTTTGTTAATTTGGATATTCTCTCTTTGACAGTTAGATAGTTTGGATAAGAGTTTGTCTATCTTGTTGACTTTCTCAAAGAACCAACTCTGTTTCACTGATTCTTTGTATTGTTCTTTTTGTCTCAATTTAATTTCAGCCCTGAGTTTGATTATTTCCTGTTTCTTCTTAGTGAGTTTGCTTCTTATTGTTCTAGAGCTTTCAGCTGTGCTGTTAAGTCTCTTGTGTGAGATTTCTCCAAATTTTTTATGTAGGTATCTAGTGCTATGAACTTTCCTCTTAGCACTGCTTTCCTTGCATCCTATAAGTCTGGTTATGTTGTGGATTCATTTACATTGAATTTTAGGAAATCTTTAATTTATTTCTTTCTTGACTCAGAGGTGGTTGAATTGAGAGATGATCAGTTTCCATGAGTTTGTACACTTTTTGTGGTTTGTGTTTTTGTTGAACTATAACTTTAGTCCATGGTGATCTGATAGGATACAAGAAGTTATTCCCATTTTTGTATTTATTCATATTTGTTTTATGACTATGTGGTCATATTTGTTAACATCTTTATTTCTCTTAAATTTCTGTCTGGTAGACCTATTTTTGGTGAGAATGGGGTATTCAAATCTCTCAATAGTGTGGAATTTGATAGGAGGTTTAAGCTTTAGTAATGTTTCTTTTACATGTGTGGATGCTCTTGAATTTGGGACATAAATGCTCAGGATTGAGCTTTCTTCTTATTTAATCTTTCCTGAGATGAATAAGTAAGTAATGTTCTTCCTGATCTATTTTGATGAAATTTAAAGTTTATTTATTTATATATTGGCTATTAGGATAGCTACATCAGTTCGTTTCTTGAGTCCATTTGAGTGGAAAATTTTTTTTCAACACTTTTTACTCTGAGGCAGTATTGGTTTTGAAGTTGAGGTGTGTTTCTTGTATGCAGCAGAAGGATAGAGCCTGTTTTTTGATCCATTGTTAGATTGTGTCTTTTTATAGGTGAATTGAGTCCATTGATATTAATGATACTAATGACCAATGATTCCTAATTTCTGTTATTTTTGGTGGTAGTGTGTGTGTTTCACATCTTTGGGGGTTTCCTTCTGTGGGATTATCTATTGCTGTGGCTTCATGTGCTTATCTAGCTTCTTTAGGTTGGAGTTTTCCTTCTAGTGCTTTCTGTAGGGCTGGATTTGTGGATAGATATTGTTTAAATCTGGATTTGTCGTAGGATATTTTGTTTACTCTGTCTATGTAAGCGGATTGAGAGTTTAGCTGGGCATAATAGTTTGAGCTGGCATTCCTGGTTTCTTAGTGTTGTTTTAAACTCTGTCCAGGACCTTCTAGCTTTCATAGGCTTCATTGAGAAGTCAGGTGTTATTCTGATGGGTCTGCCTTTATAAGTTACTTTACCTTTTTTCTTTGCAGCACTTAAAATTTCTGATTTATTCTGTATGTTTCATGTTTTGATTATTATATGGCAATTAGACATTTTTGAGAGCATCTAGTCTATTTGGTGTTCTGTAAGCTTCTTGTATATATAGGTATTTTCTTTTTTAGGTTGGGAAAGTTTTCTTCTATGATTTTATTGAATATATTTTCTGTGCCTTTGAGCTGGTATTCTCTTTCTATTCTTATTACTCTTAGGGGTAGTCTTTTCATGGTGTCCCAGATTTCCTGGATGGTTTGTGTTATGATTTTTTTTTAACTTTAGAGTTTTCTTTGACTGATGAATATATTTTCTCTATTGTATCTTCCACACCAGAGATTCTCTCTTTTATCTCTTACTTTCTGTTAGCTATGTTTGTAACTTTAGTTCCTATTTGTTTACTCAGATTTTCCATTTCCACATCCCCTTGGTTTGTGTCTTTTTTATTGCTTCTATTTCAATTTTTAAGTTCTGCACTGTTTCCTTCACCTGTTTGATTGTTAATTCTTGGTTTTTCTATTCTGTCTTTCAGATTTTTTTCCCCCACATTTTGGTATGTATTTCCCTCTATGTTCTTAAGGGAGTTTTTTATTTCTTCTTTAATTTCCTCTTTAAAGATATTTTAAAGTTTGCTTTTTTCTGCTTCTTCTATATTGAAATGTTCAGGTCTTGCTGTTGTAGAACCACTTGGTTCTAGTGGTGGCATATTCTTTAAATTGTTGAATGAATTTTTTTTCACTGATATCTACCTGTCTCTTCCTCTATTGAGTGCAAGTGTTGTCTGTGTTTCAGGGAGCTGTTTTGGTCTACTAAGTGTTTTCAGTGCAATTGGAGCTTTTAGAGAACTCTGAGGCAGTGGAGTCTGAACCTCTTGTTACAGAGTCTGTGTTTCAGGGAGCAATTGAGATCTTTAGCTGGAGATCTTGCGAAGGAGCTCTGCAGAGTCTGTTTGTAAGGAAGCCACTTTTGTGATGAGGCCTTTCAGACATTGTGTCTCAGGGAGCAGCTCCTGTAATAGAGCTCTCCAGTGGCTATGTCTCAGGAAGCAGCTAATGTTGGGGAGATGAGTGGATTTGGGCTTATAGGGTAGAAGATCCTATGAGGGATGTTGATAGTCAGGCTTGCACACAGGGTCCTGATTAATTGCCAGCAGCTAGAGCTAAGATGGATTTGGGGGTTATGTATTATGCCCTGTTGCTCAGACCAGAAAGATTTCCTTCCTGCCCTAGATGGCTGTCTACGGACACCTTCTTTATTAACAAATAGTAATAAAATGTATTCATAGTGTCAGAAAGCTATCTTACATTAGTATCACTTTTATCCTGCAGAAATAATACTTGATGATTCTAAGCAAGCATGGAACTCCCATATGGGGTTAAAAGGCAAAGGATCCTTTATTTTTAGACTTCAAGAACTTTGAGTCACCTAACACTAGAGGTAGAAGTCTTAGGGTACAAACACCTTTCAGTTTAGTAATAGTTTAATATGTGGTGCTTAAGACACTTAGGTTTACATAATTATTGTTTTTGATGTTCAGTTCCATGTATCTTAATTTAACACCATTGTCTCATTACACTCAGTTTAAAGACATATGAGTGTCTATGTAACCATGGATGTACACAGCTGCATATGGGCACACACATGCCACATAGACTTCAAATAATTTTAGAACTGTAAAAGAAAGCATTTTGTACTATTTTTTTCTGGACCTGGAGATAGAACTAAGGATGCCATAGTTTCTAGGCAAACATTCTACCCCTGGGCCAAGTTCTCAATCCTTCATTTTCTTGTTTTTAAGCTTGACTCTGAGTTGTAGCATTTGCCTTGTATGTTTGGATGAAACATACCCCATTTTCCCTTTCTGTTTCTAATATATTATCTTTGACTCTTCTGAAAATTTAGTATCACTGAGCAGAAAGAGGGGGAAAGCTATTCAGTTGGCATAGTACTTTATTTTAAAATAAATTACAAGGTACTCTGCACTGTTACAGAACTTTCCACAATGTGAGTTACCTGTGTAGTTCACAAGCCTTAGGAGGTCAGTGTCTGTTATCTGCATATTTCCTACTATCAACTGTAACAAATACCTGTTAAGTGGTAGCTTTAAAAAATGACCTTGAGAACTTGATTGGTTGTTCAAAGTTACACATTTTTCAATGCTGACTCAAATGAAATTAATCCTCTGTAATCAAAACCAAACAACAATAACATATTGTTATGTTTTGTGTTGTGCTAAAAATAAATTTCCTGTCAGCAGCCAGTTCCGTTTCTGTGCAAGACTTTTGAGGTCAGATCAATGTCTTTGGTGTTCACTGAACTGACAAACACCATAAATATTTAAATTTTAAATAAAGCTTCCCTTTATAAAGTATACATTCATGTTGGAATACTATAAACTGGCAACTAAAATGAAATTGATGCCAGCTTCATCCAAACCCACAGTGTCAGTGTTACTTGAATGTAAATGAAGCAATTATATGTTCAGCTTTGCCAAATCACATGGAACTGGTATTTCTACACTGTAAGTAGGACATCAAATGTATCTCAGCCATTCTCTCATGTTTGAAATTTAGACCTTTGATGTCTTCATGCCCCTCTGCAGGATGTGTGGAACTGTCACTCTTTGATCAGACTACCCCACTACAGGCCAAATGTGCATAAGATTTGTTTAGGGTCTAATTAGTGTATTGATGATTTCATTTTGCACTTTGCTAGAATTGAACTTAGTTCTCTGCTCTAACTGCCACCCCACCCACCCCTTATTTAGTTGTATTAGTTAGATTTTGAATGATTTGTTTTAAGTCAATAATTTAGTTTTGTTATATTTGTCTCTCTAAACAATTTTCAAAACATATTTCCCCATGCTCATTATAAATTTTCAGTTACATAACCATGAAATAGTATACTAATAATATGTGTATATGCTAAGTAGCATAGGGAGGAAATTTGGAGATGATAGTTTATGACAAAATCATGCAAAGGCTCAGTCATTTGTCCCCTTTTGATGGTTTTTCCTGTTCCTCACCTATCTGCCAGGTCACCTTTATGCAAACCACCACAATCTGTAAAGGAGACCAAAAGAATTATCTTTCCTATATTCAGGGATGTGCACTGATTTTTTTAAAAAATATTAAGACATCTACAGAAAATCTACAGTAAAAAAAGACAATACGAGAGTAGAATAAAATGTTTGAACAAATTGAAGCAGCAGAACAGAAAGTGGGAACTTTTGCTATATATTGGTGAGGTTAGAAATAACCACCCTTTCTGTTACGGTTGTGAGGCAAAGAGAGGATCGAGCCTCCAGAAAGGTGGTCTCAGTGCTGATGTGCACTGCATCCTTTCACTGCATTTTTATGATATGCAAAACCTCCACACTTAATTAACAGAATTCAATAATATGCAAATGAACAAATGCATGTGCAAATACACAGTAAAAGTACCCTTTCTCTTGCATACACTCAATTCTGTATTTAGGGCAAATTCTTTTTTAAAATCATATTTAAAATGTTTATTATAAATAAATTCTAAATTGTGAAATACATTGTGCCCCAATGAAATTTATATTTTTGAATTCCTACTATTCAATTTGACTCCATCCAGAGATAGAATCCTTAATGGGGAAGTAACTGTGAATATTTGAGGCACGAAGAATGTGTCTGAATAGGAAAGAATTTATAGAAAGATGACCTCATTAGAAGTGGTAGAAACACTGGGGCTGAGCACATCCAGAAAAAAGGTTCTTCAAGTTCCCGTTAAAAAAAAAAGAACAACTATCTCCAAGCAAGAAGGGAAAAAAAATCTATCTTGCCAGATTCTTGAACAAGATTTCCAGGCCCCAAAAGGTTTAAGCCTCATAGTCTAATTTGTTATGGCAGTCCTTGCAGACTAATGTAAAATATTCAGACATGACCAAAGTGTGTGGAAACAGAAAGGACTTTTGCTCTACCAACTGATTTCTGGATTCTGTTCCAAAAGACCTATCCAATAGCTAAGCATTTCTGCATTTTAAAATGTTGATCTTTCAGTGGTCAACTCCACATCTGTAAATATGTTATGATGCTATTTCTTTATCGGATTTAAACTTTGGCTATTTATTTTGTACTGTGATAGGTAACATTTAGTTTACTGATGTAATGCATTTGTCCTCTCTCCAATCTCCCATGAAAAAATTACATTTTATCTTTCACAGACCAGCTCTTCACTCCAGGAAGAATGCTGCAACATCTCCTTCTTCTCCACTCAAAGCATTTCTAGTCTAGTCCCCACCACACCTTCTTCATCCCCATTTCCTGGATGCCCAATAAGTATGCATTTTGCCACATCATTAAACAAGCACTTGAGACTTTTCTACATAGTTATTCTTAACACTTGCCAACTTAGTTTACTATTGGATTATACATTTTCTTCATTGAAGATGCAATGATATCTTAGGCATGCATTTTTGTCATAAGGAGTCTACAACAGAAGACTTTGAACAGTACAGTTTAAATTAAGGAAACAGGTCTTGCTGTGTCATTAAATATAGGAGTCTTAATATGAATTAGAGTTTATATAAGCATTGGAATGTTTGGGATATGAGGATCATAGTAAAGTTCACAGTCTCTAGAAGTATTGGTCTAGGAGCTCCTTTATTTATTTTTTTTTTTTTGTTGCGACTATGGTGACTATAGAGCAACAGATTACAGTGTCATGCTCATCTCCCATAGTTAATAGACCTATAAGAAAATTTGAGACTTATAAAAAAGATCTCATAGAGCTCCAGCAAGCACCCTAAAATTCCCAGACTAAAGTGAATGAGGAAGCAGAACTGAGTTTTAGGGGTGTTTTGGGAATGTACAGTATAACAGACAACAGACGTGAGAGAGGCTGAAGTGGAAGACACATAGTCTATGAGCAGAATTTCCGAACTTGAGTGGGCAGAAGAACGTATAAATGATTGAAAGGTCAATGATATAGACCATGAGACAAAAGTGCAAACAGGACATAAAGGTGGAGATTACTAGCTTCACTTGGATAAATTCTGACTTCACAGATGAGAGAAATACTTAAGGATTCAAGGGCAAGCAAACAAATTTGCTATTTAAAATGACTGAGAAAATTTGTCACCCTGACTTAGAAACACTAGTCTTTTCTGAAACATCCTGTTCAAGCCCTTCCTTCATTATCCCCTTTCTATAGAGACCCAGACTCTAAACAAAATAGTTGACTACTTCTCCCCAGATATTTATTGAACAACCAAAGATAGTGGCCATATTTTTATAAGCCACAAACTGACAAGTATCAACTGATTAACCCAAAGTACTATATTTCCTAAATAGTGATGTTTTGTAAACAGAACAGACTTTAACACAAAGAAAACTCACAGAACTAGATGATGTATTAACTCATCCTGACATCATTCTCTTGAAGGAACACTTTCACCCTAAGCCAAGCCCACAGACCTTTCCTATCACTAATTGTTAACTCTAACTCATTACCTGATTGCTATGGAGTATTACTATAATCTATGTATTACTATATGCTATTTTCATCATCAAATGTTACAATTAATTTTATAAGACACTTGATTTTAATACATTTTATTTTATAGATGGAGAAACATAGGCATCATATATGTGAAATCATGGATTGAAGATAACAGATAAAAACTTGAGAATGACAAAACTCATAAAAACTGGTAAACATTTGACTTTCTTTCCCCACATCTCAAGTATTTATGTACTGTACTTGAAATGAATCACCTAATTCCAATATTCAGTCTTAGCTCTCATTCAGAGAACAACTTATATTTGGTCTCCTTTTTGGTAGTCTGTCACCACTCTACCACAAAACCTGTAGACCCATGTCCTCTACAAGGATATCTCTTTAAGAAATTTAAATTTTTTGACACTGCTGGTGATTGGACCCTGAACTTCATGCCTTAGGCATAACAGACAAATGCTTTACCAAGGGTCTCCAATGCCAGCCCATGATCAAATCTTTTAATTTAGATTTTCATTTACCAATGCCATCCTTGGGGGCAGCTTTTAGATACTTTAAGAAAGTAACATTAACATTAAGGGCTATTTTTCTGCAGTCCTGTGTCTCTGAAGCAATAAAAACTCTTCTGGGAGAGGCTGTATCACAATTGCAGGAAGCACTTGGTGCTCATGGGAAACAAGGCTTTGATGAGTTCATGAAAAGTGTCAGTACTGTGCTCAGCACGCAGATGATGCTTAATAAATGTCACCAGTCATTATGTGATTCAGTTTGCTCTCCATATCAGGGTAGACATAAAAATCTCTAAAATACTTTTTTTAAAAAACTTTTTAAATCTAAAGGTCACTATCTAGTCCTCATAGAGTAATGCCACTTTTTCTGTGAAAAATATTTCCTAAGCCCCCGGCTCAACGAACACCCCAGATAGTAGATAGTATGAAAAAAATATACTAATTCTTTCATGTAGTCATACCATAATGAAGCTTAATTTGTGCAATATACAATAACTGATAATAAGTCAAAGACTTATAAGACTATCCTGCAGTACATGCCATATGGATGTATTTCTTAAAGAGGTCAAGACAGCAATATTTCGGATTGCAGTTCAAAATGAGCAACTGAAAGCACAGGAAACAGTTCTGAGTTAAGAGTGTTAGGATTTTGTGAGTATTTTGGCATGGTTCACATATACCTGGTTACCTGGCAGCTGGTTTCTATGGATGCACATGAGAATGCGAAACATGGCAGAAAGAAGCCCCGGATAGCAGGGCACTCAGCACTGTTTCTATGTAGAAAAGAGCTTTATTGTCAGATGAATACAGTTATGATGAACAGAAAAGTTATCATAATAATACCAGAGAAGGCAAGAATAAATAGAAAGAAAGGAGAAGAGGAAAGGAAGGAAGGAAGGAAGGAAGGAAAGGAGTGCCAAGGGAGCTCCCAAGAAAGGACAAAGGGAGAGAGATGCAAGTGGGATCCTTACTTTAAATAGGTCTTGTTGCATCAGAACTCAGAGGGCATGGCTCTTAAATACTAACAAAGACTGTCCCAGTATTCTGTCTAAGATAGCTTAAATTCACATTCTTCATGACTTTCTTCAATAAAAAGAAGCTCTAGGAAAGGAGTCCACTTTCAATTTTTTTAGTAAAAAAATTATCTTCCTCGGTACTGAGCATGCTTTATATGTTGCAGGAGAAAAACACATTTATCTGAAATGTCTTTTGCTCATTGAATAAATATATTTGGAGCATGCCACTGTGTTGCATTATTTATCTTGCTTTTCATGCCCCTGTAATTTGATTATAAGCAAGATCAGAGCAGATACGTCAATGCCTTGCACAAAACAGGTTCTCAACTCCTTTATGAGGATAATAGGCCTTTAGGGTTTTATTCCTTTAAAATATAAATTGACACTGAACAGATGAAGGTTCTCTTCCCCACCATTCAGATGAAATCTGTGTGGTTTATATTGAGGACAGCAAAACCAATTTCACTTGAAATAATAAAGAAATATGAAGTTCAAATGGAAAATACATTTGCATGGCTCAAATGCTCATTCATCAGTAAGTTGAAAGGATGTGATTTTCTTGTCAGATGACATGTCATAAAAATAAAACAGTAGCAATGCTGACACTTTATATTTTGAATAAATGCTATAGCATGAACCCTATTTCTGCCTAAATATTCCACATATCCAACCCTTTCTTCACAGTTGGCCCCCATGACTCACTTAGACAATTTTAGAGAGTTTAACCAATTGTAGACCAGTCTCATAGAATAATCATGTTCCAGATTTTGTCATTTAGAGATTAAAGTACTGTACAGGATGTGTGTGTGTGTGTGTGTGTGTGTGTGTGTGTGTGTGTTCCCATGAGTGTCTTGGTTTAGGACAACTTGGGGCATTATTACTCACAGGCTGTCTACCTTGCTTTGAGGCAGCCTCTCTCATTGCTTGAAAAACACACAAATTAAGTTAGAGATTAGGTGATTAAGCTTAATAAATCTTTTACCACTCTTAAATTTTTAACTTAATTAAAATATTATATCATTTTTTCCTGTCTCTCTCCACCCACCCTCCCCATGACTGACCCATTCTCTCAAATTCATAGCAGCTTCCTCTTTAACTATGGATATTACACACACACACACACACACACACACACACACACATATATATAAATGAATTAATGTATAAGTATAAATGATGAATCTACTCAGTATTCCCCAAATGTATATATCTCTAGGCCTGGCCATTTGGTATCGGTTAATCAATGAGGGGTCTCTTCCCTGGGGGAAGCTAATTCTTCCTTTCTCAGCAGTCGTTAATTACATAATAACTATTTATCTAAGGGTAGTGTTCTTCAAGATTTTCCAATCTAGGGAGATCATAGATCTTAGAGGAAGACCTGCTACAATCACTTTCCTAAACTAGTACAATTCCTAATGCATTCTAAATATATATCTCTAGGCCCACAGCTAAATATAGATTTCACTTCTCATCAAAGAAGCTTTTTTCCCCCTTGGCATTGGAAAGGCATCATTACAGAAAGCCACACTGGTCAAGGGATGACACCAATGCCAAAATGGATAGCAAAGCACATGTGGCCTTAACCCTCCATAAAGTGCTATAGGCAGCCGAAGAAAGCTGGAAATTGGAGAAGTGACCTTTCTCAGGAAGAGCACATCAAGTGATTGCCCACTACCAAATTGTCAGCCCTAAAAACATATATACATGTAACATTATATGGACTAATTCATTTCTATTTAGGGAGATATGTTTATATATACATAAGTATATAATTGACAATTAGTGGAAAACAAGTCTTGAATTTGAAAAAGAGAAGGGAGGGGTGTGGAGTGATGAAAAAGGGAAATATAATTATCTCATAATCTAAAAAATGCAGAGACTAACCTAGCATGTGTTACTCATATCCAATTGATATATCTACAACACACATTCTCCATCTGAGACTCAATGAACAGGGGCTGGAAAGACTGTGGAAGCCAGAAGATTAGGGAGTCAACTGTGAGATTGTACCTTCTAGCTATGAGATAAAGTTACATACCTATAAAACCTCAACAGCACGGCTGCCTAAATAAGACCTGAACAATTTCAATACCAGTTGACACTCTTAAAATTAAAACAGAACAAAATAAAACAAAAAACCAAAAACTCACATGTGTGTCTTCATGACAACTTCACATGTTCAATTACAATCACAGTAGGAAAGAAAATAAATGTATCTTTCATAAATTACTACAAATTATATTCATTCTTCAAAGTGGTATTTGTTCTACCACATATAAAAGTTTTCCAGCAACATGTTAATCACCAAAGACAGAGAGTCTTAAATAGAAATATTTGTGCCAAAAATATAAAAGGGATCTTTTTCCCCACATGTCATCTTTCTCTTTGGATTTATGTATAACTAAGCACTGCTGTAGGAGAAAAGAAATGAACCATATGTTTTTATGCTGTGGGGAAATCCATGCTGCACAAAAAAATCTATAAATATAGAAAAAAATGAGAACTTAAGTAAACATGCAGCACAAAGTTGATGTAACCACAATCATAAAACAGTTAGAGAACAATTACTCTGAATCTCTATTAAGACTTCCTGGGGTTAAGGAAACAGAGAAGCATGATAAACACTGAAGTTTGGGCAATAGGCTTTATCTACAATGAAATTCATAGGTTTCTGGGGTGTTTGCAACCACTACAGTCAATAGAATAATGATCTATGGAGGAAAGAAGGTTGTTCCCTTCACCACGACTCAGCAGTATCTAGTGTTGGTTTAAACTCTGAAAGTCTGACCCTGAATAGTTTATTTTATGCATATTTAAGGATAGCACAATTTGGTGAAAACTTCCCTGGTGATAATTAACTCAATCATGTGTACACAAAAAGCCTTAAGATGGGACCATATCAAAACTCTTTGTAATGTGGTATCTTCTATAAAGATGGATTCTGCAGTTGTCTACATGTGACACCTTCCATAAAGACAGAATCTATAGGTTGACAAGCTCACAATAAAGGCCTTTGGGAGGATATGGTATAATCTTGGCCACAGAGATGATCTAGAGGTTACCAGACTATTAACCATGCCCACTTACAGCCTTCTGGATAGATAATATGTATTCTTCCCCTTGAAGGGACAACTCTGTGTGTTTAACATCCTGGTTCCCCTAATGCTTATCTCTGAGCACATGGGCCTCCATGCATTCTCTACCAGATCTAAGGATATAATTTATTGAAGAAATGCACATTTTATGGGCAGTTTCAAATACTTTTGGAGTTGTGTATGTCATGTATTCACAGTCCAAATAAAAATGAGTGTTTTTATCACCCCAGTGAGGTTTCATTTTCACTTTCTATCTGTTTCTAACTCTGCCTCATCTTCTGGGAACTAGTCTGTGATGATGTATCAAAGCTTAAGTTTTGAGAATGAGCTATTATTCACCAAACACTAAATAAAGTTTCATCTTTTTCATTTAGAAGATATTTGGCCATGAGCAAATGACTCTAACCCCTTGCTTTCTCTTTCCTGTATAGCAAGAGTCATAACATGCTTATGCAATAAGCTTCAATTAGGAAATATTTGTAAATTATCAGACAAGTGTTTGGTGGTCATATTTGTCACAGGTAAAGAGTACATTTTTTCTCTTTAGTAAAAGAAAATATTTAAGAAAGAAAATCTAAATTGTCAACTGGGCTGTAGTAACCCATGCCTTTAATCCCAACACTCAGGAGGTGGAGGCAGGAGGATCTCTGTGAGTTCACAACCAGCCTGGTCTATAAGTGAGTTTCAGCATATCCAGGACTGTTACACAGAGAACTCCTGTCTCCAAATAAATACATAAATAATAATACTCCCTCAAAAAAGAAAATCTGAATTGTTCTCTGTGTGCCTCTGTGATTGTGCATACCCTTGGGAAAAGAGAAGAACATTCTGGGACAGGAAACAACATTAGAATCTCATTGTAATGACAAATAGCAAGATGTGTGCTGTCTATATATTGTTCTTAGTAAACTGCATGTCCATCTTCCTAACACTCACCATAAAATAGTGTTACTGTTACTCTTGTCTGAGGGCAAGCATACCAAGTCTCCAATAACTAGGCACATTGCCACAAGGCTAAGCTGAGGCTTTAAGGTGAAGAGTCTGGTTTCAAAAGATGTTCCAATAATATATTTTGAGTCTTTATTCAATTTAAAGTACCACTGTGAAGACTAAGACAGTTTTTGAGCCCATTCCTTCCAGAGGAACACCTAATCCAGTCTTGATATTAGGATGGGAAAATAGGACTTGCCTGGAGTGGATGCTGAGCTGATCTACCTTGGGACCTCCTGCCTTTTTAGGAGAGACAATGAGGGGATGGGAAGAAGGGAGAGTGACAGGCAGTGGTTGGGGGGTGAAGGGAGTTTGAACAAGGGGGTACGTAGATAAAAAATGAGACTTTATTCTATAAAAATTAAAAAATTAAAAAGAACGCTTATATAAATATATTAACTATAGCTTTGTGACTGGAGTAAAGCTGTTAACTTACCTATATTCATAGTTTTCTTTAACACTTGTGGTGAATTTGCCAGTAGATAAAGGTGAATTTTTGAAATAATTAGAGCTACTAACCATCACCAATCAAGATATCCCCTTGGGATATAAACATCTTTCCACTGGAATGTTGAACAGTTCAATTTCTTCTTGATAAAGCCAAGAAATTAATTGTTCTTCAACTTATTTGACTCATTGTGTGATTTACTACAAAATCTCAAATTATTTACATCATGTCTAGTTCTTCATAACTGAATTTTCCTTATTCTGATATACTGTCAGTACATGACTCAAATAAATATTTTAAGATCTTAAAGCAAGAAGAATTGTAGAAGTAATTCGTAGTCTCTGTCATTTTTATCAAGGACCTAAGCCATTCACACAGAGAGCTAAGAATAGTCTGACATTTTTTAAAAGGTAAAAATGTAGTATTTCACAGTTGTTAGAATTTAATATAATAACATCTTTCAATGCATTGACATATATATGCCATAACCATCTCTCTCTATATATATATATATATATATGTATGTATATATATATATGCGATCTGACCTAATCTTCAAGATATGCCTTTTGAAACATACTTTTATACTTATCCTTAGCTATATGCTTAAAACTTATGGATAAAAGGATTTATCTGAAAGTTATATTTTTTTTAAATTAGAAAATCACAACTATAATCTTATTCTAAATCTTACAGAATTACTCTCTCAGGATTCATGAAGGAAAGCTGTCCTACAATATATTTTAAATATCAAATACAATTGTAAATTCAGTTGGAATTTGTATTTAATATATTATATAATATTGTGATTATTTTTGGCAATGTTGTCTAATTAAATAATATGTTGACCTTTTAAATTTTAGCAAGTTCAAATGTAAAAGGCTATCTTAAATAGTTACAGACTATGGTTTGAGAGGAATTATAAAAGCATAATCACCCCTCTCGAAATGTTGTTCATATTTAGCCTACTATTGTCTATTAATGTAATGAATTAGATAAAGGCAATTAATTGTTCCCTGATGAGAATACAAGCATTGTAAAGAAAATGCAAAGCCTTAAAAAAAAAAGAAAGAGACTTGTCAGACATCCTAGGCCAGTAGCCAGAAAGGTGGATGCTCCCACTGTACGGAGAAGCTGTGGATGACTGTCCAGGTAGTTAACTGTCATTGTTCTCTCCTGAGTCTTAGAAGTTACTCTCTCATGTTTCCAACCTTCAGGTAATATTGTCTCCCTCTCAGGTATTGATGGTATTGAAGACTGGATAGTTGAGGTTGCTATTACTTCATATCTCAGCAAAAACATTCAGGTATTAAAACTTTATTATTCGAGACAAACAGCTTTGAAGCAATCCCTGTACATTGCCTCATATCAATATTCTAGACATTAAGATGCACCTTGTTGTGAAGGTGTCAGATCCCTACCCCGATGTTAGAGACAGTGGTAATCGGCCAAATGGGTGCTAGTAATTGAACCTGTGTCTTCTGGAAGAGCAGCTAGTGCTCTTAACTGCTGAGCCTTCTCTTCAGCCCCTCCTATTTTGTTTTCTTAAGGCACAGTTTCTCTGTCTAACAGTACTGGCTGTAGACAGGCTGGTTTTGAACTCACAGAAATCTACCTGCTTCTGCCTCCTGAGTGCTGGGATTAAAGGCATGCACTACCTGCTACCACTGCCCAACTATATTATTGTTTCTACATTTAAATCTTATTATCATTGTCTAAATATCTTCTTCTTTGCTGGCTTGCTTTCTTGCTGTGATGTGTGTATATGTATGTCTGTATAAACTTATGTTTTTTAAGTAACCAATCAGCAATTGATGGATTGTAAAGATGGGTTTTAAAGTCAACTTGCTACAAATTAAAATTGCCTCAGTATGGAACTGCAAAAAAAAAAAAAAAAAAAAAAGATGCACCTTGTATTTGTTGTTTCTTAGTTGTAGTGTGACCTTGCTTATGTTAGTGCCTTTCCCTTCCCCAGACACAACCTTATGATAACCCCTATAGTATATAGTCTTATACTTAGTTTAGAACTTTCTTATTTAGACAAAAGGGGGATATGTAGCAGGAAATCAGAATTTACCTAAGTAAATTCTGATGTCAAGGAATTTGATTAGATCAGGGCATGGTCAGCTGGGGAGACCCCAGGATGAAGAGATAGATAACTCAGCCCTTTTGAGCCCCAGTGTGCCTAGGGAAGAAGCTCTGTGGTATTCCCCTGCGCACCGCCTCCTTCTTTTCTTCCCCTCCGAATCTCCTTTGTACCATAAGTATTTTTGGAATAATAAATATTATCAGATTATAAAAAAAGAATATTAAAACTAGCATTTTGATGAAGAAAAAAAAAAGTATATATACCAACAAAAGGACTCTCTGCAAATTATAAGGCACACTCAATTTGGGCATTTTTGCCAGAAGTAGACCCAGGCTCTGAATCTGTGAGTCACACATCTGTGAATTCAGCCATCAGAGAACTGAAAATGCTTGGAAACAAAATGTGTAAACTGAACATGTATAGTATAGTATATTTTCCTGTTGATTTTCTCTGAAAGAGAGGCAATATAATAACCTCATTCAGTGCATTTACAAGGTATTATTATGTCTACAGATGATATAAGTATTCAACCATATGGATATCTGTAAGTTCCATGTGCGAACTACATAAATTCCTGTAAGAAACTTGAGCATCTACAGCTACTGATACCTGGAACCTAGGAGATGCTTATGAGGGCATTCTGTGCTGGGAAACAGCTTTTGACCTCACTTCCCTGTTGAGGCCCAGATGGCTTAAATAAATATTTTAGAGTTATATAATTTATTTGCTTCTCATATCATACAATACCTGGATTGGTGTTGTGGTAATAAATGGGCTTTCGATGCATTGTGTTTGTGTGTTGGGTTTGATGATTTCTCTGATTTAGGTCTCCTTGCTGTAGTAGATTTTAAGCAACCAGAAGTGACTTAAACCTGGGTAAAGTAAAATTTTATTAATATGTAACAATTTGCTCTTGTGAGTAGCATGTTTGTTTTAGCCCACCAATTCTTTTAAATAATTTATTTAATTTAATTTTATGTGCATTGGTGTGAGGGTGTCAGATCCTTTGGAAGTGGAGTTGCAGACAGTTGTGGACTGCCTGCCATGTGGGTGCTGGGAATTGAATCTGCATCCTCTGGAAGAGCAAGCAGTGCTCTTAACTGCTGAGCCATCTCTCCCGTCCCAGATTTTTTGCCTTTCTGTTAAAGAAAGATAGGCCACAATATTCAGCTTTGGGAGTTTCCTCGTTAGTTTTTTATAACTTGGTAGAAACTATCTGGGAGGAGGAACTCCAGTTGAAGAAATGCCCCTACTAGATTGGTCCGTAGCCTGTGGGTGTGTCATTTTCTTGACTGATGATTGATATAGGAGGTCCCCTGGTAGATGTAAGAAATCTACCAGCATGAGCCTGGGAGTTAGCAAGTATCTATATTCTCTCCATATTCCCTGCCTTTGTTCCCACTAGAGTTCTGCCCCTAACTTTCTTTAGTGATGGATTGTGACCTGGGAGTTCGAACTCTTTTCCTCCATATTTTCCTTTTGTCATGGTGTTCTCTCATAGCAACCAAACCCTAACCAAAACAGAAACTGTTACCAGATCATGTACTATTCCTGTGATGGACTTGGTCATGTTGTTTGGGGAACATTGCCAAAAGACTTTAAAACTTTGTGCTGGAAAAGCCAATCAGCGTTCAGAGTTTAATGGGATTGTTCTGTGGAGCTTGGAAAATAAGCCTATTTAAAGAAATGCTGACAGTGAAGGCCTGGCTTGTGAGGCTTCAGAGAGCTGTTTGTGTGATACTCTGAATTAAAAATCCATGGTTCATGGTCAACTGGGATTGAAGAATCATTTGTGATTAACAGGAGGCCAGAATCACTAATGTAAAACGTTTGCTTTACTGGGATGATCTATAACAGATAGCTGGTGCTAAATTACCATCTGAAATTAATAGAAGATCAGTATCATTGTGAAAAATATTCTGGGAAGTGTTTCTTTATAGTCAGCATACAGAATTTGTGGCCTGTTGTGAGGCCAAGGCAGTATCTCAATCTGGTAGCCAACTTGGTAATGTGTAAGAGTCTTCCGCATGATACTAGTTTTAAAAGTATGAAGGGGTCATGGAGAACAGCTGAGCCTTGGCATTGAGAATCAGGAGAGGCCTTTGGTGAAAATGCAACTTCGCTAAGGTGGAGACCACATACATGGCAGGCACTGGGGCTATAGCATGACCACCACAGACAGCCTGTGTCTATGAGACAGCCTAAGTGTTGTGCATGAGAGAACCACAGTGGAACTAACTCCTCAAGCCCTTTGGGACACAAAAGATCCTGGATAATCTTCAGGCATCTAATAACAATCTACTTATACTGTTGGCATTTGGTTTTACTTTTATATAATTATATTATGTCCTGGTTCTTTGCTCTTGGAATAGAAAGTGTGATTTGATATTTTGATTTTATAGAAATCCACATTTAAGAGATTTTTGTAATCTTTTAAAAAGACAACTTGGACTTCCAAGTTGTTGGAGTTTTTAAAAACTGGGACTTTTAAATGTATACTGTGTTTTATATTCTTACTTTATCATGAGGTCTTGGGAGTAAAAAGGAAGGGGAAAGAGAAGGTTGGGAAGTGATGTGCATGTATGTCAAGTCAGCAGGGGATCAATTGTTCTTGTTAGCTTCAGTCAACCTGACACAAGCTAGAGTAACGGGAAAGAGAGAACTTCATTGGAGGAAAAGTCTCCATCAGGCTGGTCTATAGGCTTGTCTGTGTGGCAGTTTCTGGGAAGGTACAAGAACTGAAGTAGAATATGAGCTTGGAATCAAGTCAGAAAGCAGCTTTCCTCCATGGTCCCTACCTCTGTCCTGTTTGCTTTCCTGCCCTGCCCTTTCTTGGTAATGGATTGGGATCTGGAAATTGTAAGATGTAAAAAAGCTTTTCTCTCCAAGTTGCTTTTGATGATGCTTTTTATCACAGCATCAGAAACCTAACTAAGCAGCCATGTTCTCCCTGCCTCCCTCTCTCTTTTCTTCCCTCTTTACCTCCTCCTGCCTCCTCTCTCTCTCCTGTTCATGGTATGCCTGTGCAGCCCAGGCTGGCCCAAAATCTGATGTATATTGTAGGCTAACCTCAGACTTGTGATCATTATGCCTTGGTGACTCAGCGTATAAAGTGCTCTGATCACCGCTGTGTGCCACTGTGCCTGCCTGTTGTCTGTCTATGTAATAAATTGTGCACATTGCATAAAATTGCCCAATGTGTATCTGGGTATCTACTCTCATTTGGAAGAATGAGTTAGAAATAATTTCAAGAGAAAACAATCTTGTTAAAGCATCAGGAAGAAAAGAAAGGAAGAATCACCTGTAGTAGATATGATCATATGGATTCAGCCATCATTATTAAGTTTCAAAAGCAATTCATTCTCTACAAAGTCAATAGTACACATAGTCACTTGATATACTGTGATTGTTAGTTAGACTTCTTTGGCAATTTGCTCTGTTTACTTGTATCAGGACCCTCCTCTCATTTTAGTTTAGAAGTTTGCTTTTTGCGTTTCTCCTTGATTTTCCTATCAAACCTGATTGAATATAAGTTTGCCTGGGCACTCCTGGCTTTATATGTACAACTATGTCCTGTTGTTCCCAACTTTTATTCAATTGAAAGATGCTGAGTTCCTGTTTAATCTCAATTCTGTATTTAGTAACCAGGACAACGTAACTGTGTAACAAGTTTGAGATGAAATGTAGAAATGTTTTCTTGGCATAAAATCTGATAAAATTACTTCTTACAGTTGTGTGTGGGATTTTCCAGAAGCAGTAGTGAAACATTAAAGAAAAAAAAAGCCATAAAATACAAACAAAGCAGACTGTGTGGATTATATAGAAGGTGACTGGCATTTGGGAATTTGGAGACAAATACATGGTATCTTTGTGTATTTGTGCTGCTACATCAAAATGGCTGGGTCCAGGTATTTTATAATCAACTAAATATATCTTTCATAATTCTAGAGGCTATTGTCCAAGATCTAGTCATTAATATTCTGGGTCCTTCTTGTCGCACCCTTTATGGCAGAGGGCCTGTGCTACATGTTCATGTAGTGGCAAGCAGAAGGAAAAATAGTCCTGCTAGTTCACACCAGCTCTGTTACAAGATTGCTGATTCCAATCATGAGGGCTCTGTCCTCAGGATGTAAAGCACCTCCTAGGCATCACATCAAATATAATTATTTTGTATGTCAGATATGAATTTTAGATGGACAAATATAAAGACTGAAACTACAATAGGTAGACAAGCTGGATTCCATCAAAAAGTCTAATGTCTCCTTTTAAAAAAACACCTAGGAACAGAAGACTTGATTTGTAAAATTTTGGTGGCCACAGGAACTTTTATGCTTAGAATATACATATGTGTGTATATATACATAGGAGTATATATATATTCTTCTGACTCTCCCTCAAACTTTTCTGGAAGCCTCTCTGGGGGAGAATCCCCCATGAACAGTTTAAGGTAATATTTGAAATTTTCCCATTTCTGCTAATTAGATACTAATTGTTCTGTACACGTACAGATATGAGGAATAAAAGAGGGCTAGGGTGTACCCTGTTAGAGTGGATTCATGCTAAAAATATACAACACTGGAGTATGAATGTGTGATTATAAATATAAAACCATCACATGGAAGGAGAGTGGGGGATGATCATATTTATGTACAGAGGTGGCTGGGGGAACTTGTTGGGCATTTACAGAGGAGCCATTTCATGACATAATAGTTTAAGGAAATGAGCAATAATGTGGAATGGTGTGAAGTAGGAGAGGGTGGTTTATGACAGCCTCTGAGGCTGCAGCTGGGGGAAGTAGCTGGCTGGTTTGTTGTATGAATTTGAATCCTAATACTTTGAAATATATATGGGGAAGGGTAAAGGGTGTCTGCACCCAAATGAACAACTTAAAATATCCTGAAAACAATATTGTGGAAATTGGTATAAAGAAGTTTAACATTCAATATTGATGGTTCTAATTATGATTTCCATATAGGATTTAGGGTCCCATAACTTATCTAGAGCAATTATCTACAGCTGGTTTCTGTGACGTTATTTACTATAGCAATTTAATATTTTAAACAAGAGTATTTGCACAGAAAATTTCCATTTGATTTGGCAAATTCTACAACTCAAACAGATGACACTTAGCAAATACATAAGGAAAGGAGATATTCACACTTCTTTGAAGTACACAGTATCAAGTCCAACATGCCTTAGGTCTTTCTTCATAGATTTTTAGTTTCTATAGCCACATTTCTCAGTTATGATCACTGTGAAGGATTTCATGTGAAATGACTTCATAAAATAACTTATTCATTCAGTGTGTTTGTGTCTGAGTGTTGGGTCTGTGCATCTGCACAGGTATGCAGATGACTGTGTATGCACATGCAGAGGTTGAAAGAGGATCCTGAGTGGCCTTCTCTATCACTTTTCACCTTACTCCTGGAATACAGGATCACTTACTAAATATCCTGTTTTCACCTTCATAACATTTAGGTGACTGTCTAGTAAGAGGCTTCATATGGTCCTGCTTGGCTTTACGTGGGTACTTGAATCTGAATTCATTTACTTATTCAGCAAATGCCCTTAATTACCTACTGAGGCATCTCTCCATCCCCATTTCCACCCACCCACCCACCCATCCATCCATCCATCCATCCATCCATTCATCTATTTATGGATCTACCTATCATGTAATCTATGTATTCAGCATATGGGCACCACTGTATGCATGTAGAGGTCATAGTACATTTTAAGGGAACTGATTCCCTCCTCCCACCTCCCAGGGATTGAAATCTGGTAATCACTCTCATTGACAAGTGTCTTAACCCTTTGAGTTATCATCTCAGCCCCTAGATGTATTTTTGAGATAGAGACTCAACAAAAGATATGATGGCTTTGTACTTGCTGTGTATATAGCCACAAATGACTTTGTACCTAATGGGCAGGCATCCTAATACTTAAACATCTTCTTTCTATTATACAATTTATTTTTAAACTGTAGATTTTGATTATTTATTCTAATTTTAGTATGTATATAGTATGTAATTTTATTTCCTGTATGTGGTTAATGCACACAGGGAATAAACCATTATACAATAGAGTTTCTTTAGGAAGCTGTGGGCAGGGAGGATGGAAGAAAAGAGAAAGAGCACTTATGAGGGCTCAGGTGGCATGTGGGATTTACATGGCGGCCGTGCTTGGTCATGCACACAGATGAAAGGGGCGTGTCCCAGCACGCTGTGTGCTCTGATGCCTGCCATGTTGGCTAGTATATTTACCAGTCAGCGACTAAGGGCCTGAAATCCTAACACCATATGCTCTTTTAATGTTTTATTCACAGTCAAGTCACAGAGGATGGCTATTCTGCTATGAAAAAAAGACCTCAAATGCTAAGAATAATTTGTAAAATGAATATACTTTAAAAAATTGACTTCAGCCTGCCATGTTCCATTTTTACAACTACATTGTATATTCATAGAATCATTTTTTTTTTACTGAAATGTTCTTTGTCTTATATGACCAATGCATAAATCCAGTAGACAGAATCCAAGTGCTACAAGGAAAATACATAACCATTTAAAACACAATAATTCAAGATTATAGACATTAAAAGCACAAAGCATAAAGATGGATTTGTATCTTTTTTTCAAAAGAATTGGCTGCTAAATTACTGAGCCTAGGTCAAGACAAAACAAAACTCTGTAGTAAGTATTAAATAACCAAAGTGTCATGTCACATTATTGGTAAATAAAAAAATTCCTGTCAGATATTAAACAGTGAGTGCCTAGTGGTTGCCTAGCCCATGGTGAATATGCTGTTCAGAATAAAAGACAAATAGGTCCAAAGGGAAAAAATCCAGCAATATGGCAATATATTAATAAGAAGTGATGGGAGAGTTATAGACCCTCCCTACACTGAGTAAAATGAATGAGCCCGAGTTGTGAACTGTTTACAGATTTTTTGGTTTCCTTGTGCCAGATTTGAAGTTTTTCACTCTTTTTTTTGTGGTTCTGAATTTTGTTTTCTTTTTCCTGTTACGAGCCAAATCAACTTTCTCCATCCCTGTGAAAACCACATTGAAACTCTGTTCAGATGATTTATTCTCTTAAACCAAAGCATAGCCTTCAACTTAATCTTGTGACTGACTGGCCTACACACTCTGCTCCTGGAGTGGGGTCCATGATAAACAACTCCGGTGGGATTTCTGTGCCCGGTTTTTCATATGCCTTCCCTTTCCAAATTCCTCAAGTAGTTTTCAAAACCCAATTTGATTCTTTCCTTTGATCCCAAGAGGGCACTATCTACACATGCGCCTGGCTACTTGCCCTTTCGACACTTGCCACTCAAGTGGGTTTAAAGGCCTAGAGGAGGGAATCTTGTTTGGAGTACAAGCAGCCCCTCTGAATTCTTCAGGGCATTTCAGGAGCAGGCCAGTGATCGCTGAGTGTTTTCATTTTACTAGCCTACTGCTGTTTTATTTCCCTAACCAAGAGGAACAATATATTATCACTTCTAGGAATCATTCAAAAGATGTTCAGTAACTTGCTTCTGGCAATAGTCAGAAATGGAACCTGGATTTCTACCTAAATAGGCCAATTAAGGAAATTAGTTTTTTGTCATCATAGAGTTTTTCCTTTGTAACACAGAGATGATTGAACGAGGCAAAACTAACACAAAATTTAAATACTAATTCTAAAAATGAAAAGCACTCATAAACATACCACTTTGCATAAATCTTGCATGATTATCTGAAGAATATTTTTTTATTATGTATTTATAGATTGCTAAAATAAAGTCCTCAGAAGGATGGGGTGCAGTCAGTACGTCCTAAGGACAAATTAGAGGGGATGAGGACATGTCTGAAAATGAGCACAAGGCGCCTTGAATGTTCTTGAACTGCTTTTGCAGTCAACAAGACTTCCTTTTGGGTCCATGAAGCCTGTGAGCTGTGTGGGAACAGTGTGGTGCCTGAGTCAGCATGCCTTTCACCTGCCGACCTAGGGAAGGATTTTCCTCTGAGAATTCTGAGGGTATTTTGTCCTTCTACAGAGTCTTCTGGGTTTAACTGGATTGGAAAGCTCTGCTGTTTCATCTCCAAGAAATGTTGCACAAATTAGGATTGTACTGAAAGAGACTCAGAGCCAAATATGGGGAAAGGCTGGAACAGAAGAGAGAGGAAGCACCACAGTCAAATCTCACCCAGCTATCTTCCAACTTCTCAGCCTCGCTCCTGTCTGATGGTTTCCCATACCCCTTAAATACCCTTCTGACAGCTGTATCCCATCCAGGTTAGGATTAAAGGTGTAGACTACTCTATTTGGTAGTCAGCCTTGAACTCATAGAAACACAGAACTCACAGAAAAGTTCTGTCTCTGGAGTTATGGAATTAAAACGCATAGGTCACCACTCCCAGGCTTTTCCCTATGCTGGGATTAAGGGTGTGTGTCATTAAAGCCCTGCTTGGCCTGGTACTCAAAGATCAAGAAATTCCTGAGCTGTCTGCCTAGGATTTGACTGTGTTTTGATCTCTGAATATTTCAAGTTTTATTAAATATGTAACATATCACCACAAAGAAGAGGCAGCTATGTCTTCTAGTTCATAAGGAGGACTTGCATTTAAATTTGACTATTTTTTTTGGCAAGGTCATTCTAAAGTTTTCCTCTAAAATGCCTTGCTAGTCTCTGTTTGGCAGATTGTCCACCAAGAATGGATTTCTACCATGTGGGTGGACCTACTACAAGAGCAGCAAACACCTTGGATCCTACTCCTTCTAAGAAACACCTGACTCAGTCTTGATGTTGAGGGGAGGAACCTGGATCTGCCAGGTGTGGAGGCTGAACTGAGCAATAAATGGACCTTGGAACCTCCTACTCATGCTGGGGAGGAGATGGGGAGATGTGGAGAAGAGAGAGTGACTGGAGGGTGTGGAAGGGGGAAGGAACCTTGAATAAGGATATACATGGATAGAAAATGTGACTTTATTCATAATAAAAAATTGAAAAAGAAAAAGAAGTGAACATCTCTCCAGCCCAAAGGAAAAGGAACAGGTTCTACTTTTTTATTCTTCTACATTTGTACTTTCTGAAATAGACTTTGAAATTATTACATTTAAAGGTACAAATAGCTGTTAATGATATTGGTGCTTTGGTCTTCTCCATATTCTGGAAACAGGGAAGAGTACTGAGGCAGGGGCCTTAGCATTACCACAACCTGAGGGTGAGACCATTGAAAAGTTGCAATCCAATCTAGGCATCTTTCCTAATAGTACTATTGATCAGAAGTGAATGTTTGGATCACTTTCACAACTTATAGTCAAGCCAATGTTCATGTTAAAAATGAGAGAATTAAGGTTTAATAGTGAGAAAAGGAAGCTATATATAAATATCATCTATGATTCTGTAGCTACTTATACAAACAAGAGCTACACTCGTGGGTATTTTTTCTTTCTGTAGAGATTTTAGAAAGTATAAGCATATTATTGCTACAATCCAAAAAATGCGTCACTTGAAAGGATAGCAAGTCATTTTTAAAAACTTAAATGTAAAAATATGTTGAAAACAAATGTACATACATTCAAATACTTCGTGTTTAAAATGCAGCATTTACATAAAAGTATTTAATAACTATTTTATAATGTATTGAATATGTTATATATTTTTATGTCTCTAAGATGACTAAATATTTTAATTAAATTTGACATATAAAATTTGGGACTTTAAAAATTCTTAAGAAAAAATATGAGTATTTGTAAACTTAATACATTTCTGTACATTTTCATTAACTACATCTGCTATACATAAATATTTATATGCAACTAAATTGGAAAAGCATTATCTCTAATGTGTTTAAAAGATTAACAAAAAAAATACTGTATTGAGAAACAATAAAGTATAGAACAATGATGCGAGAATATCTTATGGAAATCTGATGGTCTGTGAAATAGTCCAGTGGATGTGGTCACTTGCTGCTGAGTCTGACCTACACTTGTATACCATGGCATGCAAGTACATGTACACTCATAGATACATATATACATGCACGGGGCTGGAGAGATGGCTCACAGGTTAAGAGCCTTGACTGTTCTTCCGGAGGAGGTCCTGAGTTCAAGTCCCAGCAACCACATGGTGGCTCACATATATACATGCAAATAAATAAAATATAATAATAGCAAAATTTAGTTGTAGTCAAAGCATAACTAACTTTTAACTCAGATGTCAGTCTTTTAAGTTTATTTTTCTAAAATCCTAGTGGTACTTTTTATTCCATAAATAGTTAAGTTGGGTCAAAGTCAACACAGTCTCAAAACTAGATATTCAAAATCATGAGCAACATTTCTTACAATAGCTTTAATATTGTTTAAGTCTTTAATGTTTTTATGCCACGTATATTGTATTCTGGATAAATTTCTCACAATTTTGTTAGATTTAATTTTACCTATTTGATATATTTTGATGAAACTAAACTGACCCTAGTCTTACAATGTAGTTTGCTAATTGTTGCTGTGATAGACAAAACATTATCCTAGTTAAAAAATATTGTATCTGTCACTATTGATAAAGTTACTTATTAATACTAATGCTTTGGTATTTTGCATATTTTGTCTTCAGCTATATGATTACCAAATTCTCATAGTTTTATTTATTTAAAATTCTCATGGGTTTTGTCCTTCATATTACTACATGATATCAAAGTTGTGATATAAGGGAAATGTAAGAAAAACCACTCTTGTCTTACCCTCCTATCAAATTTCATACACAATCAAAAATGTCTGCAGTAGGTTTGTTGTGGTCTACATTATCAGTTTCATTCTTTCCAAGAGATTGTAATTTTTATTACAATACTTGGCTGATGTTCCTTTTTTTCAATTTTCTTAACATCTTTTGAGATGATTCATTTCTCCTTCGTATCTTCTTAATAAAAGCAATCATATTTTTTTTAATTATTGATGTGAGTATAACCTTATAGTCACTGAATAAGCACATTTGGTTTTAATATGTTTGCCTATATAATCAAGCATGTAAACCACATTTATAAAGTTTGACACATTTTGCCCATGGCTTTATATTTATGTTTATGATACATATAGTTATACAGCTTTTCTTTTTGTAGTATTGTTTTCAGGATTTGAGGTGTGCTGGCACCATAGGGAAACACACTCATACACACAATAAGTAAAGATTTGTGCTACCATCTTAAATACATAGCAGAATGACTAGTAAATCTGTCCAGTTCTAAAAATAGTTTTTAGGTTTTTTTAAAAATTTATAATTGTTTTGGAAAAATAAATATTAAAAGATTGGTTGCTCTTCTAACCTTTGCACTACGATTATAACATGAGCACATCTAAGCATTAGTATCATTGTAGTTCTCAGCTGAATAAGGTACATTTGATAATTTTTCTTTTCAGTTGCTTATCATCTTCTTGTACTATGAAAGCTATTCGTCAGGGAAGAAGCTTCCAGATTATTACTGTTGCATGAATCCTAATGGATCTTAATAAAATTCAGAGCCAGATATTAAGGTAAGTAATAAAAGTTCAGAGAAGCAAAGGAAGAAGCCACTAGAGAAATTTCTCACCACTACTGAATGCTCATGAGTTTTGCCTCTCACATTACTACATGATATCTAAGTTTTGATATAAGGGAATCAGGCCAAAAAGGGAAAGATCCTGTCTCCACAAATCCTCAGACTAAATGCCACTGAGTCCTCAGCTAAGAGGGGGAAGGTAAACTCCTGTCTCTTCCCATCTTATTTTCCTCTCTGCCTAGCCATATCACTTCCTGTCTCAACCTTTCTAATACTGCATTTAAAAGCATGAACCACTCCTACCTGGTTTTGTTTTTCTTTTAGACTGGATTAATCTCATGTAGTCCAAGCTGGCCTTGAATTTACAGAGATCCAGCTAGAGCTCTGCCTCTGCCTCCTGAGTGCTACATTTAAAGATGTGTGACACCACTACCCAACCTCTATAGCTAACTCTATGACTGTCTCTGCCCTCTAATCTTCAGGCAAGCTTTATTTCTCAGAGGATACTTGAAATATTTCCACAAGTACAAACTTGATTTCTCCATGTTCTCTGACCAATGTCCATACTGTCTTAAGCAGTGGACATTTACCATCAACAATCACTTTACTCACTGAGCAACTATCTAACCTCATTTTTTAAAAGAAAAAATTGTAATTCCACTTAATTTAGCAGAACACTTAATGTAATGATGTTTCTTATTTAAAGTATATGATTTCTCATGAGCCATTAAGAGCAACACTGCATTGTGTAGAGGATCCTTTCACCGTCCCTAACCAACAACTCTAGGGCACTCCTTAAAATGTCTTTTTGCTGTTCTCCTACTATATCTACTTTCTTTATTATAACAGGGTCACTTGAAGTTGATACCTTAATAAAGACTCAAATATAATTTCCATTTCTGTCTCTACCTTATGGTCTCTGGTCTAAAATCAATATTATGTACACATGTATATCATTGTTATTTCCATGGCTATCTTAGCAATGGCAATTTTTTACCTTAACTCTTAAGATAATTTAGCTGGAGAGATGGCCTGTAGAGATGACTCAGGGACTAATAGCACTTGTTACTTTTAGGTATTCCAAGGTTTGATTCCAACATATACAAGGGCTTATAACCATTTATAACTACAGTTCCAGAGAATCCAGTGATATGTGACCTCTTTAGTCACAAGGCACATAATTGTATATGTACATACATGTAGCAAAGCAATAATATGACTATAATAAATCTAAAAAAATTAAATGAATTATCAGTCACAGATATTTTATATAATATCAAATTAATTTAATGTAATATATTTATTGCTTTATACAGCATTAAGTAACATGTACAGCGCAGAAGACTTCAAGTCCTTTACCTTTGCTATTCTATTTTTTCATGCGTATTAGCTTTGGTATCGTATTCTTGGTTCTATTAGGCATTGAAGCATGGTAACATCTTATATAAGTTTCTTTTGTTAAATCTCATTTCTGTGTCTCTGAATTCTGATGAATCACATTTTATTAGTGTGTCCAAATGGTTTTCTCCCTTCTATATGGCCCAAATTTATTTAGGCTTACTTATTATGGTAAGATTCATATTAGTGTATCCAAATGGTTTTCTTCCTTCTATATGGCCCAAATTCATTTAGGTTTACTTACTATGATAAGACTCATTAACAAAGACACTCAGTGATTAGCACTGTGGAGATGGTACTTCACTATGCCAAGGATAAGCTTTTCATTTCTATTCAGAAGCACCTACAGGATGTGTGATGTCTTTCTCTATGGTGTGAATATGCTTTGTTACCATTGGATAATAAAGGAGCTGTTTTTACCTATGGCAAGGCAACTTAGAGGCAGGTGAGAAATCCAAGCAGAGAAAAGACACAGGAAGGTGAAGGAAAGGATGCCATGCAGGCTACCACCAAAAGAAACAAGATATGAAGGCACAGGTAAGCCACTAGCCATGTGGCAAGATATAGATTAATAAGAATAGATTGAATTAAGTTGTAAGAGCTAGTTGGTAATGAACCTGAGCAATAAGCCAAAGAGTTAGTAATTAATATAAGCCTTTGTGTGATTATTTGGGGCCAAGAAGCTGTGAGACTGTAGGTCAAGACCTGGGGCCAGTTGGACCAGAAACTTCTAATTACAAATGGCACTCACCGTTGGGTACTGAAAAAGCTTTAAAAATATTCTGAACACACAGAAATGGAGTCACACTGGGCTTCCTCAGAGATGTGTCTCTCGGCAGCTGTCTATGAGATGTAGCTGGCTGCACTATGAGCTGAGCAGCAGAGCTGATTTCCAGTCTCTCTCACATACTGTGGTATAGCGGCTTCTCACTACCTCTGAGTTTAGTTTGGGAAGACAACTGTGGGCTTAAAAACACAGCTCCATGATACTTTGATACTGCTTCAGAGAATTGGGAAGGTAAGTGTGACTCTGGTACCTCTGCCAAGTAGGATGGAGCCAGAAGAAAAGAAATGCTTTACAGTCTAGCAATTTAGAAAATGATTAAAGATACATAATAAAATAGATTTAGATGGAGAAAACCTCTAAATGGAGTACAATATTTGTAAAATTTACATAGGCTTGGGAAAGAAAAGAAAAAGGGTAGAGAATGTCCTTATAAAGGGAAATATCCTGTCTTTACAAATCCTCAGACTGAATGCCTCTGAGTTCTCAGCTAAAAGGGGTATGTGTGGGGTGAACTCTGTCTCCTTCCACCATATTTTTCTCTCTGCCTAGCTATATTACTTTATATCTCAACCTTCCTAATGCTAGAATTAAAAGCATGAACCATTACTACCTGACTCTGTTTCTCTTTTAGTGTGGATTAATTTTGTGTAGTCTAGAGTGGTCTTGAACTCACAGAGATCCAGATAGAGCAGCCATGTTAAAAAGCTCAGCAATGTAGACTCAGCAGTGGTTCAGTTCCAGCCACACAGTTTAGCAACTTAAAAACTCTCCTTGCTAAAAAACAGATTCAGATAGAAAAAAACCTCTAAATGGGTGACAGTGTATATAAAGTATACAAAGACTTGGAAGAAAAAACAAAAAGGATAAAGTCCTTCAGAAAGAAAAATAAAATACTAAAAATATAATAAGCCATGTAAAGATGGAAAATACACAGAATCTAGATTATGTCTATTATTGCGTTTTCTTTAAATTTTTAAACTGTTAATTAGCTAATTTGATTGTAAAGGCTGCCAAGTTAAACCTATATATATATATATATATATATATATATATATATATATATATATTTTAAAGGTATCTTGATTTTGAAATTTGGGTGTAAGGATACATTGTTTTAGAAGAGGTTCTACTTTTATTTCTACAGAAGATGAGAACATATGAATTATTTTCAGACAAATATGGTTTGATCATGGAAGGTGCCCTAAAAAATCTCTGATAACAAGAGATACCACATCAGCTTCAAGGTGGCTGACTAAGATAATTCAGCCTCAGGACCCCAATAAGATTGCCAGTGTTCCCAATCAACAGGAAGTAATTTATGAAAAGCTACACCTAAATTACCCAAATATTGCTTATAAATGTTTGTTTTTTTTATTATAAATGGTTAAATGTTCATAGTAAGTCTCTTTCTAGGGAAAAAGGGGGGATATAATATAGAATTAATTTTTAAAAGGTAGCTTATTGAATATACTTTTAGAAACAGCTGTTAATCTCAGAATACTTTATATTGGTATGGATTTTGGTTTATTGTTACAAATTTAAGGTTAATTTTAAGCAAAGACAAACATCCACAACCCATTTTTTTTATAGTGTGGGCATAGTTCTCTAGACTATTTCCTGCTGATTGGGGGTATAGGTAATCTCATGGGGACCCAAAGAAAATTTAAAATTATGGACAAATCTTTAGTGGAATAGTCTGTGAGGTTGGATCACCTCAGCCAGTTTCCTTGAAGCTGTTATGGATGCAGAACTCAGAAAGTGCAACAGAAGTACTCTGACACCTTGGATCATCTGGTCATCCATTTCCATTAGAAACTTTTCAAGGGGTCATCCTCTATCAAACCTAGTTTTTCTTAACCCTGAATAAATCCACAACTTCTCATTTTCTGTGGAAATAAAAACAAAACCTCTTCCCCAAAGTAACATATGTTTTAACTTCAATTTGAAAGTCAAGGCATTTACAAAATATGTACGTTGGATTAATTCAGCACCACTTATAATCAATGCATCTTAGCAGCTCTTGCTCCTTCTTTTGCTGTCAGAAAGCTCAAAGACAATAACATACAGTATCCAGATACTCTGTGTATGTTCCATCTTCATTTGGCATATTTATATTTTAAAGTATATATACATACTTGATTTCTTTTTTAAGAACTTTCTAGATACCTTTTTCTTTTTCTTTACTCTCCCAAGTTTATGCATATTTTTAAACAAACTGTAAACTTTTTAAAACTTTTAGAAGTTTTGTTTTTTTTCCAGTTGGAATCTGTTTTTACTGTATATCTCTTATCTTTTTCTGACCACACCTTTAATCTGCTAAATCTGGATAGCATTAAAGGCTTGGCTAGGGTGGCTGGCTGGTTCCACCAAGCTCCTCAGTCTAACTTTATAGAGAGTTTAAATTTATAACAGAGATACTGGCAGGAGCCACAATTATCATTCTAACACGCTGGGGAATTTAGGGTCTACATTGCAACCAAATAGAGCACTGCTGCCTACTGCTTATGAACATTATTTAAGTATTTGTGACCAGAGTCTTTTAAAAGAAGTACATATGTTTTGCTGCTAATGGTGAGTCAGGAAGCATCCATTAAAGGAGCCACACTTCTAGTTGCTAGCAGCACACAGAATACCCCTGCCAACACACACACACACACACACACACACACACACAAATGCTGCTACCAAGAAACCATCTTTGACTCTGTTTCCTTTTGTCTGTAAAAACAGAAACCTAAATTCCATCATATGTAGCTTGTGCTTGTACCAAGGTTCTTGTGATAATTTGGGAACTGGCCTTATTACAGCTTAAGCTGTACCATGCAAGTTGGACAATTTGTAGTTTAAACCTACACACCATTGCCATGACATCTGTGTATCATGGCCCACTTGAGAGACAGAACTCAGAAGCCATTTTTGGCTTTATTTCTGTGCTCTAGGACCCCTTTTAAGCTTCTTTAGGCTTTATGTGGATGTAATTGCCCCATATTGGAATGTCATTTATAGTAAGAAATTTCTGACCCATCCTAAGCCCAAGGTGCAGACCCACAGTCTCTTAGTACCAAAGAATCACATAGAAGCTAATATTCATTACAAACTGTTGAGTTTATGGCTCGGGATCATTATCAGCTAGCTCTTACTTAATTCATTTCTACTAATCTATGTTTGCCACATGGCTTGTGATTTATCTGTACTTTTACATATTGCTTTTTCAACAGCTTTCGGCAGCAGCAACTTGCAGTATCTCCCCTGGCTCTGTCCTGCTTCTCCTTTATCTCTACTTGGATTTCCTTCCTGCTTATAAGCTATAGGCCAGAATAGTTCCTTTATTATTCAATGTTAATTCATAGCATACAGAAATGCAACCTACATCACTTCCTTTTTTCTGCCTAATCAAAAAGGAAGCTTTTAATATTAACATAGCAAACTCATATATAACAAAACAACTATCAGACAAAAATTACAGTTACAATATCTAGGGCATTTGAATTTATCAAAATTAAAGAAGATATTCTATCATCTACCTTATCCTTGAGTCCAAAGTTTTACATCTAACTTACCTTTTATTATATAAGAAAAACTATAATTATAACTATCTTTTCTTTAATTCCACTAAAGACTACAGAAGGATATAATATTACCTGAGTAAAGATAAATTTTTGCTTCACTTTGCTTCAACAACTAGTTTTAGATTTGGGAGGAAAGAAGCTAAAGGTCTTCATGGCAGTTTATTTTGTATAACCATGTGTATTTCTGTACATAAAATGTCAAGCTAACTTTTTTCTGGTGGATAGAAAAAACAGTATTTCAGAGTATTTGTAAGCATGTACCCAGGTGCCATTAGGATAACCTAACATCCTTCTTAATTTACCAAAGTTGAAGAGGGCAGCAATGATCTTCCAATGTAAGAAATATGGTTACTATATCTCAGCTTTGTGGAAAGTTGCAGTCTGTTTTGTGGAGGTCATTCTACTCTGCAATTTCATGTGTTCTCTCTTCTCTAGAGGTGAAACTGCTCGAAGGAGGCCAGGAGGTTGCCTTGACCTGGGTCTGCATTAGAGAGATTTCTGTCCTATGTTTTGTTAAAATGGTTCACTAAGAGTAGGAGGTTAAAACTAAACCTATAAACAACATACACTTTTCTAGAAACAAGTCAACAGGACAGCTTTAAAAGCTGAGTATAAACTGTTCATAAGACATTGATTACAGATAAATGTTGTAGACACTTCAGTTAAAACTGCCTAGAGGCAATATAAACTGGTTTTTTAGAGGAATTTAAAAAATAAATTAATTCTAAAAATATTTCCCCAGAACATTATCAGTTTTCAGTGGCTTTAAGTACATCAAATAAAGTGAAGAAGCAAGGTTAGAAAACCATAAAAAAAAATGCTTCCTGGGGTCATATTAACAAATGATGGCATGCTCCTCAGGTGCATAGAGAGTTAAAAAAACACTTAAATGCATATGGTATACTGCAAAATTCTTTTCCTATTTTTTCAATTGTTTTGCTTTGGTGCTTGATATGTAATTTTGATTAGAAAGAAGAAATAATCAGGTTACCTTGTGTGCCAAGTTTGTCCTTATCTGGTTGCTATGACAATTTCCTTTGACAGCTTTTTTTCTCTCTCTTTTGTACATTTATCTCTTTTTGATGTTATAAAAAGAGTTTTCCTAGGAAAGAAGTTTGAGTTCTTTATGCTTAAAGGATTTTAAGGAAATAATAATAAAAAGGCTTTTAGTGTAAAACCTCTGCATTCCAGCATGTCATGTCTTATTTAAGATTTAAAATAAAAGAGCATCTCTCTTCTTTTTTTATTAAAAAAAAAGTAGTAAAATGCTGATCTTTGGAGAATCTAAATTTTTATTTCTTCCATATTGTATGCACTAATTGCAATCTTGAACATTGTTCTGTGCACATAAAGGTTTGCTTTTTAGACCTGATTTCCAGCCTTATTATTTTAAACAATGGAATCCTCTGCTAGATTTTCAATTCATCAGGGAAGATATAGTTAAAAGGATAAAACACTAGACTATGCCTAAGAAAACAAATTTTACCATAACTTTTTCTAGTATCACCTTGAAAAAAATCACAGAATCTTAATAGCTATAACTTTTTTATTATTATTTTGAAAAGAGATTATAGCCTGGTAAGATAGATCAGTTGATAAAGGCACTTGCTACCAAACTTGATAACCTGAATTTTTCTCTCATAACCCACATGGTGGAAGGACAGAACCAACTCCCAAAATTGTCCTCTGGCCTCTATACACACATACTACTATGGTATGCATATATGCACACAATGTACATACACTAAATAAATGTAACAGGAAGTTGTTAAACCATATGGTTTTCCCTCATCTGAAAATAAACCACGAATATTAAGTTATTTTCTTATATAGCACTGTCTCAAGGAGTTCCTTTGTGTCTTTTGTAAGAAAATCATGCATGGACTCAGAATGGTGGAGTTTCTTTAATTCACTATGCACATGAGCCACATTCTTCCTGGTTAATGAAATTCACATGAGTTTTTCCAGAAAGTCATCAACTGCACAGAAACATGTAGATGTTTGTTTTCTTTTTCTGTTGTTGTTTGCTTTGTTTTGTTTTTAATTTTTTAAAGTAGAAGTCAGTGATAGTTAAGCCCCAGTAGAATGAGTTTACACTGTCCCGGTCTCCTCAAATTCAGTAGGAAATTTGCTAAGTAATATTGGCCAATCTTACACTTTTGAAGTTAAACATGAGTTACTGTCACTTAAAAGGCTTGCAAAACATACCACTTTTTTTTTTTTAAAAAAAAAATTGAAGAGGCATTAATCTAGTCTGGGATATACTTATATAATGAGTACATATACAAAATTTTAAATGATGTTGTCTACCTGGTCCTATTGATCACAAGACCAGGTAGACAGTTTAGAAAACCTTTATTCTTCTGGTATAAATTTACAGTTATGCTCCAACATTAACCTCTCTTTTGATTTTAGAAATTTAATTTACTCAGCTTGGAATGGTCCCTTGGAAGTGGTAGTAGTTTTCATTAGCTCTTATATTTAAGTGTACTTACAAAAACATGGTTAATGGGCTGTAGGAAGAAGTGAAAATTTTCTATATAGAACATTAAAGAAAAGTAAGAAGAAAAGAAGTAGAGCTTTCAATTCTTCTTCTCCCATTTGTTTTTTCCCTTTGGTAATGTACTTGTTTCTTTTTGCTGATGTTTATTTTGGGGTTGTATTTTAATTTCAACATTTTTGCCTTCCCTTTCTTCTCTCCAACACATCCCTTCACATTCTCTTCAAATTTATGGTCTCTTTTCATCAATTACTACTATACGCATATATGTATTTATAAATAGACATCTGTATTTCCAAATATAATCTACTAAATCCATATAATGTTATTTATATAAATGTTTTCAAGACTGGCCATTCAGCACTGGACAATGAATGAATTGATGTACCCTTCTCCATGCACTCTTCTCTAGTGAGAAACATATCTCTTGATCCTAGCTTTATTCAATTGTCTGTAGTCCTTTGTGTGAGGGTGATATCTTGTGGGCTTTTCCTCACAAAGTTTGGCATATTCATTGGCATCATCCCTATGTTTGGGTGGTCATGTTGATAAGAGCTTACGGGTGAAGCTTCTTATGTTACTAGGAGACACAACCTCACATCAAATTCTCTGGCTCTTATAAACGGCTTGTCCCTGTCTTTGCAATTTTTCTGTGAGTCTCAGGGATGGGAATGTTTGTAAATGTATCCACTCACACTGGGCTCCACACCTCTTCATATTGAATAGTTGTAGTTTTCTGCAGTTGTTCTTGTCTATTTGCAAAGGAATGTTTTCTTGATGGGGGTGAATTCTATACTTATCTGGATATAAGCACAAATGTTTATAGATTGTTATTAGGGATTGTTGGTTTAGTAAATTAATGGTTGTAGTTCCTTTCCAATAACTATGTCTTAACTAGCACTAATTAGTTAATTAGATTTCTAGTTACTACATATGGTATTCCTCTAGATAAAGAGGTTTTAAGCCCAATTACAGCAGCCATCGATTAATACCCAGGTATGCTACTGCTGCACCTGTAAGGTTCCTGTGCTATGCTGGATACTGACTTGGCTCATAGAATGACTTGGTTCACTTAGTTCATAGCTGAGTGGGACTATTGATTGATCCCTCCCTTGGAAGCTTGCATGGTACTAGTTCAGGGGCTTTTGACTCCTTTTTCTGAATTACATGGTGTCTTTAGCAGTAAGGACTTACCTTCAACTTCTCAGAGGTAACCAAGGGCAATAGCAATAGGATGTATGCTTTGGGAGGCTCTTAGATATCCAGTTCTACAGAAAGCAGCTCTGAGAATTGACAAAGATTCTTTTAGATTTTTGGATTAAGTTGGAAATGTATCAGTGGTTTATAATAGTATCTTTTATGTTTAGTTTTTACTTCAATTATGTGTAAGTGTATATGTCTGTCTATAGGTGTATACACATTAATGCAGGTGCTAGAGGAAGCCAGAACAGAGTAACAAATTCCCTGGAGCTAGAGTTCTTTGGTGCTGGGAGCCAACTCAGGTCCTTTGCATAATCTGCAAATACTATTAGCCACTGCCCCCTGATTCATAACATTCTTATCAAAATTTGCTACAGTCCTCAACCACCAGTAAAGAGCTTCTACAATCTGAAAGGAAGAGTCTGTCACTATCATGCAGATTATATACATAGGCATGGACACAGATGTAGTGGGATTATGTTGTTACATTGTAAGAAATTGTCCTGCCTACTAGATTAACAAAAGTGCTAATCGGCTGATGACAGACAAGAAGTATAGGTGGAGCTATCAGACTAAGAAAACTCTGGGAACAGAAAGAACAGAACAGAAAATCCAGAGAGACACTATGGAAATACCACAATGAGAAGCTAGTGGACACAGGAAAGCAGTTGAAATGTTGCTCTAAGAAAAGTTGCCGAAACGCATGGTTGAACAAGATGAGAAAGATGGGTTAGTTTAAGAGTAAAGAGTTAGCAAGCCTTAGGCCATAGGCTGTTCAGCATAAAATTAATGTCTGTATGTTTCTGTGGAGCAGCAGATCAGAACTTCAGGGCTAGGCTGGAAAGGTTAGGTCAGAAATGTACTACTATATACAGATACTCACACACACACACACACACACACACACACACACACACACCTGAACACACCCATTCATCTGTTCTGATAAGCTATGTAAAATGAAGTCACAGAATCCTATTGTCTCGGCCTATGAAGTATCACAGTGGAATCTTATAATCTGGCACAGTTACTATTCTGTTCAGCTTTTCTATTGTGGCAGGTCAGGTTTCTGGAACACTGTCAGGGCTGAGACATAAGGCTTTAACAACATCTGCTGTTGCTGTGAACAAAGACATGCTGCATTTACAAAATGGTTTTCCTACAGGCTATCAGTCAGCCTGAAAGGGCAAAGCAAGGCTAGCTGCTATTCACAGCCCTGGAGAAGGCTTTCTTTCTCTGTGAAGCATGTGACTCATCCTTATAGACCACCTTCCTCAACAATCCAAAAAAGGTCCCCGAAAGTGATTGTACATAGAACATCTCCACTCCACCCCCTCCCATTTTCCCATTTTGTAGCTGTATAAAATATTTTTGCATAATCGCATCTGTAAGGGTTTGTCAGATGCACAACTTCACTGAGTCCAAAAATGACTTTTCTTTAGAAGGACATTAGACAGTTCTCATCCAGTTAAGATAAGGACACTCAGTGATGCAAGCCAAATGGAGCAATTTCAAGACTCTCGCTGCTTCTATGGAGAAGCTATATTTTTAGCAGGACAGCCATCAGAAAACATGCCTATTATTTTGACAAAATAGCCTCATTTCTTTAGAAAGATCCACTTGAAAGACTGACTGACTGGGTTATTAATCCAGCTTTTGTTGTTGTTAGTATGCATTTTTGGTAGATTTTTTTTTTTCATCATCCCCTAAGGATAGTTCTTTCAGGTAGGTAGTGGGCCTGTTTCTAATCCCCATCATCTCATGAATTTCCTTCACCTCAGAGATACAAAATGTATTGTATATTATGGTAATGGTGTATAAAATCAACCGGACAGGAATATTTACAGTTGTCTAGAGCAGTGGTGAAGGAAGGGGTGCAGACGTCTCAGATGGTGCTAGAGAACTCAGCTCTTGACTTTCAGGTTGGGGATGGAGTCCAGCACTCAGGTAGAATCCTGTCAACTCCCTTCAGGCCATTCAAGTACAGGCAAACAAACTGCTAGGTTCTGCACAAGAAAGAGGAAGAGCCTCAGCAGTCTGCCCTGCTGGGATGCAGAGCCAGCTGCCTAGTCTTTTCCTTTGCACAGAGTAAATCTCATGAAATTTGCTCGTAAAAGACAAAGACAGAGCACAGGGGACTCTGAAATAAGAGGAACAGACTCTGAAAGGTGTCAGTATAAGTGCTTTGAAACAAAGAAAAATGAAACAATGTTCACCTTAAGAATTTGAATTACCTCTTGGTTTTCTAATTGAGTGTGTGTGTGGGAGGGGCAGAATAAAAAGCAGGTAATTCACTTTAAAGGAAAAAGGAAGATATAACACTGAATAGTTGTGGAGGGGTGGGGTTGAAAGAAGAAATTTTTTCCTGGGGTGTACCGTGTGAACCATCTAAAACTACCATTTTCAATAAACAATGACACTTTCCCTCTCTAATTTACCAGCAGTTCGCTGGAGTTAATTATGCTATGTATATATTTAATGTGTAATGTGTTTATTATGCACAAGGTCCTTCTCAGCCCTTGTGGATGTATTAAGGTCCCTCCTATGCTTCACAAAGCCATTGAATCTACTTCATAAGAGATGTGGTCGGATGTTATCAGGGTCACTGATAGACTTTGAATATATTACCTAATTCATCTTGATCTCACTTCCCACCTTTCAGAAGAGGGAGGAGAATGATCCTGGCTGTCCTCCCTAGCCTTGGAATTGCATAATTTATTATAGTAGGAGCAGATGGATTCAAATTCTTCTTTCTGCCAGACGGTGTCTACATTTTTCTTCTGTGAAAGCATTCTGTATTTATCTTGAATTCAGTCTCTCTGATATTGGTAAGGCCAACAGTTTCTATTCTCATCCTGTTTCATGAAATGTATTTCTAGTGTGTCTTTAAGAAAAAATAAAAACACAAAATCACAGTTAGTCCAAGTGCAACACTTACAATACTAAAGATGAATGGGGGGCGGCATTCCACCCTGCCACAGCATACAGCAATGGCTGTCTCTTCACATGCATTGATTTTATACAGCTGCCTGTGAATCAAAATATTTTATATTAAAATAGAGTATGGTATCTAAGAATGACACACATACTGCATGAAATACCTATCTCAATAGGAAACACATTGGATGTCCATGTAGTAGCTGGTTGTGTAATTTGCATACTTATGACCTGAATTATTTTGAATGAATGAAAAATTTGAATCACTTAACTTCCAAACATGAAAAGATTAAAGCATAGCTCTTCAGATCCAGCTGGATTCTCCCCTTTATGATATCTTTTTTAAACTTTCCTCATAATATATATTTTTTTAAACTTTCTTTCTTTATTTATTTGCCTTGGTGTTTGCCTGGAACTGGAACTACAGACAGTTGTTTAGCTGCCATGTGGGTGCTGGGAATCGAACCTGGGTCCTCTGGAAGAGCAGACGGTGCTCTTAACCGCTGAGTCATCTCTCCAGCCCCTCCTCATAATATATTAAGAATTACTATATATATAAAATTTATTCACACAAAAGATACCTAACTTAAAAAAATAACTATTATTATTGAACAACATATATAATCTGGGGCTACCATCCATTTTATCTGGAAAATGCCAAGCCATGATACTAGGTTTAGTAAAGACAAGAATTTACTATCTTTACACTGGCTTTTCTATACACACACTAGTCTGTTGGGCTTTATTTTAAAATCCTTAGTTTTTATGATACGTACTTTTGAAATTACATGATTACTTTTGAAAAATCTACTAGATCAAGTCTAAGAATCAATTATTCTGAAGGGGATACTAAATATATGGGTACCACCATCTATCATCATCATTGTTATTTATTTAGTTGTTTATTTTGAGACAGGGTTTTATTACGTAAGTCTCACTGATCTAGAAATCACTATGAATATCAAGCTGAGCATAAACTCATGGCCAAGAGAGTAGTACTGATGGATTGTGAGATAGATTATTTCCCAGTTTTCTGAGAATTCACTGCAGTGATTTCCAGAGTGGCTGTACAAGTTTACAGGCCTACCAGCAGAGGAAGAATGTTCCACTTACTTCACATCCTTTCTAGCATAGGCTGTCATCAGTGCTTTTGATCTTAGCCATTCTGACAGGTGTAAGATGTCTTATAGAGTTGTTTTGATTTACATTTCCCTGATGGCAAAGCATGTTGAAGAATTCTTTAAGTGTCTTTTGGCGATTTGAGATTTTTCTGTTGAGATTTCTTTGTTTAGAGCAGTACTCTATTTTTAAAAACTGGATTATTTGGTATTTTGATATCTAGTTTCTTGAGTTCTTTATATATATTTTAAAAATTAGACCTCTATCAGATGTGAGTTTCATTAAGATCTTTTCCCATTCTGTAGACTGCAGTTTTGTCTTACTGACTGTATCCTTTGCCTTACAGAAGCTTCTCATTTTCAGGAGGTCCCAATTATTAACTTTTGTTCTCAGTGTCTTGTTACTGCTGTTATATTTAGGAAGTAGTCTCCTGTGTCAATGTGTTTATAGCTATTTTCTACTTTCTCTTCTGTCAGGTTCAGTGTAGCTGAATTTAGGTTGAAGTCTTTGATCAACTTGGACTTGATTTTTGTGCAGAGTGATAAATATGGATCTATTTGCATTCTTCTACATACCACCATCCAGTTGTGCCAGCACTATTTGCTGGAAATGCTTTCTTTTTTCCATTGTATATATTTTGCTCCTTTGTCAGAAATCAGATGTCAAGGTCTTGAATTCGATTCCATTAATCCAAGTGTCAGATTTTGTTCTAATATCAGGCTGTTTTTATTACTATAGCTCTATAGTACAGCTTGAAGTCAGGGATGGTGATGCTTCCAGAAGTTCATTAATTTTACAGGATTGTTTAGCAAACCTTTTTTTTCCATATAAAGTTTATTATTGTTCTTTTGAGTCTGTGAAGAATTGTGTTGGGGTTTTCATAGAGATTGCATTGAATCTATAGATTGCTTTTGGTAAGATTGTCATTTTTACTATGTTGATCCTACCTATCCAAGAGCATGGGAGATCTTTCCATTTTCTGATATCGTCTTCAATTTCTTTCTTCAAGGACATAAAGTTCTTGTCATACAGGTCTTTCACTTGTTTAATTAGAGGTACCCCAAGATATTTTACATTATCTGTATTGTAAGGCTATTGTAAAGAGTGATGTTTCTGATTTCTTTTTCATCCTGTTTATCATTTGTGTATAAGAGGACTATTAATTTTTTAAGTTAATTTTGTAACCTGTCACATTGCTGAAGGTGTTTATTAGGTGTAGGAGTTTCCTGGTGGAAATTTGGGGTCACTTATTTATATTATCATATCATCTGCAAATAGTGAAAATTTGACTTCTTCTTTTCCAATTTGTTTCCCCTTGATCTTCTTTTGTTGTCTTACTGCTCTAGCTAAGACTTCCAGTACTATATGGAATATATGTACACTAAATAGACAGCTTTGTCTTGTTTCTGATTTTAGTGAGATTGCTTTGAACTTTTTTCCATTCAGTTTGAGGTTGACTGTTGGCTTGCTGTATATTGCCTTTATAATGTTTAGGTATTTTCCTGATCTCTTCAAGACCTTTAATTTGAAGGGGTGTCTGATTTTTCTCAAGGCTTTTTTAGCACCTAATGAAATGATCATATTTTTTTTTCTTTCAGTTTGTTTATATGGTGGATGTCACTGATAGATTTTTCATATGATGACCCATCCCTGAATCTCTAGGATGAAGTCTATTTGATAATGGTGGATGATTTTTTTAAATGTATTTTTGGATTCAGTTTGCCAGTATTTTATTGAGTATCTTTGCATCAGTGTTCATGCAGAAGATTGGTCTGT